>CATKZD010000074.1:0-17763 GCA_949841015.1 Aplysina aerophoba
CAGTAGACCACTGTGTGAGGGTAAGCAAGGCTTGAATTAGTTTGTGTGCAGCTCCAAACAGGGCACTTGCAACTGGTGTACAGTGGTGTAGTGTGACTGCATTGTAGCAGACTACATAGTGAAATGGTATGTCTTATTACTAGGGGTTAGGGTTAGGGTACACGTAATCTGGGAACCGCCCACAGCACTAATGAGAGGATTTGACTCACATCGTTAGCAGAGTGTGGTATTTGGAGTGCCAGGATGAGGTCATCATGTGAGAGGTTATCGTCAAGCACCAAAACCCCACCATGGATACCGCTGCCACGGAGATTAGCGGCATACTCCCCTAGGCCAATGGACTCCACCCACTGAGTGACGTGCTCATTTGTCCACAGCAACACATCATCTGCGGGAAAGACACACCGGTTGCTACACACTGCACTTCAAGCGTGGCTTGTGGCGAGTTCTACTCTTGTCTAGGACCAAACACTGTAAAACGTGCAGAGCAGAAGAATATACTAGGGACTAGGGGAGTTCATTCAAAACATTTTTGTCCATATGGTAGGGGTAGGGTTTTTGTCCATATGGTAGGGGTAGGGTTTTTGTCCATATGGTAGGGGTAGGGTTTTTGTCCATATGGTAGGGCTAGGGTTTTTTGTCCATATGGTAGGGCTAGGGTTTTTGTCCATATGGTAGGGGTAGGGTTTTTATTCATCTGTAGAACATACATACCACAGAACAGTCAAGATGCAAAACCAGAATTGGAACAGTAACCGGTGCACAGTCACAAATGTGGGCTCATTCACCTGACTGCCCCCCTCTCCTTACCTCTGCTTCGATGCTCCTCAATCTCAATCATCTTCCTCCTCTCCTCCACCTTCTGCCGGCTGTACTCGACCTTCTTAAGCACAGTGGTGCCAAACTGCAAGGAGCTGCGATGGCTGCTCTCCAGCATTTGCAGCGAGTTTCGGAGGTCCTTCTTCTTCAGGTGTTCTAGCATACGCCCATCTACCAGACACTCCTTGAACAGCTCCTGTGGGAGGGGAGGGGAGGGGAGGGGAGGGGAGGGGGAGGGGAGGGGAGGGGAGGGGAGGGGAGGGGAGGGGAGGGGAGGGAAGGATGGGACAGGGTGCATCACTCTGTCCATTTTCATTTCAAGTCAGAGTTGGGAATGTGTCTCTGGACTCACTGAGTACTGGGGGAGCCCCAGGCTGGGCAGCCAGTAATGGCATATCCATCTGCAGTCCATTCCCGTATGGGGATTAAACTGGAAATGGGAACACAAGCAATTATTAGGACAACTCTATATGTCTTTGAGTATTCATTCGTTTCATACCGGATTGGAAGTGGGTCCTCCTGCAGTAGACAGGTTCACAATCTCCTGAACTGCCAGTCTCAGTTTCAGTCGATGCAGTGGGTGCTTAATACTGAGCTCTCTCTCCAGCTCAGAGTCACTCAGGTTCTGCAGAGCGGGGCGCCTCAGCTCACACACACACACACACACACGCACACGCACATGCACACACACACACACACGCATGCACACACACACACACGCATGCACACACACGCACACTCAACACACACACACACACACACACACACACACACGCACACGCACACACACACACGCATGCACGCACACGCACACTCAACACACACGCATGCACGCACACGCACACTCAACACACACCCGCACACCCGCACACCCGCACACCCGCACACACACACACACACACACACACACACACACACACACACACACACACACACACACCACATACCCGTACTTCTAAAGCCAGCCATCCTTTGGAACTCACAACTAAAATGGCTCCACTCTTTACTTTGGCTCTACACACGTCAATCAACCAGTCGGGGACACCCACAGACACCTGGGGATTGAGACATGTGACAACCATGTGACCAACACAAGATCATGTGGCAGTCATGTGACCAAATGAGGTAATGTGACCAACACAAGGTCATGTGACCAACCTCCAACCAGGTGATTATTGTGTGGCCATCCCACAGCGAAAAGGGTAGTCCACTCCTCTTGACATTCTCAAGCATGGCTAACCTATATTGATGATGATTGCACAAGAGCACACAGGTATTGTGCAACCCAAGAGGAAAATTGCAACACAGGGAACAACATCACAGTGTCATATACACGTACTTTTCCCTCCACTGAGTGTCATCATAGGTGAGATCCAGATCGTCAACTGCCATATTCACTGAAATGGGAGTTGGAATGAGAATGATGATAAGCTACATACCTACTCACTGCACACACCATACACAGCACTTCTACAGCTTCACCTCCTCACACATATACCTCAACACACACACACCTCCACACACACACACACCTCAACACACACACACACACACACACACACACACACACACACACACACACACACACACACACACACACACAACAACAACACGGATACACCTTACCACAGAAATGCCCCCTCACCTGCCTCCATAGGGAAGCTCTTTCTTCTCGCAGAAGAAGAGCTGCTCCGGAGAGACCTGTGCAGTAGCTTGCCAATGGCTCTCCCCACGGAGCCTGTGGTGGCCCTCAGCCGGGCTCCCACAGTGTCGGGTCTCTCGTCCAAGCAGTCCGCACTGAAGCTCAACATGGTGTCATCCATACTGGTGCGGGGAGGTGGGAGTGTGAGGTGTGTGTGTGAGGTGTGTGTGTGAGGCGGGAGTGTGAGGTGGGAGTGTGAGGTGGGAGTGTGAGGTGGGAGTGTGAGGTGGGAGTGTGAGGTGTGTGTGTGAGGTGGGAGTGTGAAGAGGGAGTGTGAGGTGTGAGTGTGTCTATGTGTGTACCTGGAGCGTCGGCGACGTCGTTCTTTGCTGCCCCGCCCATCTCCTGCATCACCCTCTGAGGTCAGGGCACCATTGAACTCCATTGTACATGAGGGTGACTGCTGTGGGGAGAGAGTGAGGGGTGGGGTGAGGGGTGGGTGAGAGTGAGGGGTGGGGAGAGAGTGAGGGGTGGGTGAGAGTGAGGGGTGGGGAGAGAGTGAGGGGTGGGTGAGAGTGAGGGGTGGGGAGAGAGTGAGGGGTGGGTGAGAGTGAGGGGTGGGGAGAGAGTGAGGGGTGGGTGAGAGTGAGGGGTGGGCAGAGTGAGGGGTGGGGAGAGAGTGAGGGGTGGGGCAGGGTGGAGTGAGGGGTGGGGAGAAAGTGAGGGTGGGGAGAGAGTGAGGGATGGGGTGAGGGGTGGGAAGTGGAGTGGGGAGAGTGAGGGGTGAGGTGTGAATTCCTGTCACTACACACTTCTGCTTCAAACAATTTGCCACTTATTTTCTCAACAGGCACTGTTACTCTACCACACCACATGCTGCATTAGTAAAGATTACATGACAAATGACGAGTGTCACATTAACACCCCTCTCACAGACACCACCGCTGGCTGATGTTGGATGCAACCAGTCCATCAGGAATACATAAAGATCACTTCATTGGATACACCTCCACGCCCCACACAATATGCAACCCCCACCCCAATCCCACCGCGGCCCCTCCCCCTCCCACTTACCGGCAGAGGAGAGACTGATGCCCTGAGGAAGTCACCCACAGCCATGCTCTCCAGGACACTGGTCAGGGCAGACTCCTCGGCACTCGGACTGTAGACAATGACAGTGAGTGGCAGCAGTGTGTGTGTGTGTGTGTGCTGCGTGTTCAAGCAGTGATGACAGTAAACCTCTTGGTTGCGTCCCCACTCTCACACTTACTCCCACTCAGACATTCCCTTCCCTCCACTCTCGTCCCTCTGACCAACGACCTCCCCTTCCTCCTCAATCCATCCCTCCCCCACCCACCCAACCCCTCCCCTCTGCTCCTATCCCTCTCACCCACACAACCCCTCCCCTCCTATCCCTCCCACCCACACTACCCCTCCCCACCCACACAACCCCTCTCCTCACCTCCCCCACCCACACAACCCCTCCCCTCTGCTCCTATCCCTCCCACCCACACAACCCCTCCCATCCCTCCCACCCACACTACCCCTCTCCTCCCCTCCCTCACCCACACAACCCCTCTCTCCCCCTCCCCCTCCCACACAACCCCTCCCTCCCACTCACATGGCTGCCTCATCCTCCATTCCCGTCAGCTCCTTCAACTCCACCAGCTGTTCCTCCAATGACTGAAGGTAGCTACCCACCTCGTCCTGGGTGGGGCCCCGCCCCACCCCGCCCCCCAGCAGCACGTCGGGGTCGGCACTGTGGGCACGGCGGTGGTGCAGAGACGACTGGGGGCTAGCCCAACTCCGCCCACCACTGGACGTGATGGAGAGGTGCGGGTGACTGGAGGCATCGTTGGCCAGGAGTGTTCCACTGGACTGTGTGGGAGCAGGTGTAAGGTGGGCGTGGTCAGGAGCGAGGGTTGAGCAGGAGGATTACAACAGGAAGCACAACACAGTTGACAGCAATCACTGAGGAGTGGCACATACATGCGCAGCACACACGGACACACACACACGGACACACACACACACACGGACACACACACACACACACACACACAGACACACACGCACACACACACCTTCCAGGTCTCCACTAGAATCCTCACGTCACTGCTCGTCCCCTGAGCCTCGGCGATGGCCCTGTCGATGTCGGTCTCCTGCCAGGAGGTCCTTATTTTCCTCCCCAGACGGTTGAGTGACGTTCCTGAGTCAACACGACGCTGCACAACACAACACAACACAACACACACAACATAACATAACACAACACAACACAACACAACACAACACAACACAACACACACAACACAACACAACACACACAACACAACACAACACAACACAACACAACACAACACACACAACATAACATAACATAACATAACACAACACAACACAACACAACACAACACAGACATAGCACATGGACCAAGATACGTACGTACACACACTGTCTGCACAACACAACCCGGTGTACGACATGAATTTTGATAATCGTGAGTACCTGTATGTGTGTGTGTGCGCGCGCGCGCGTGTGTGATGGATGGATGGTGTGTGCTTACAAGTAAAGATGCGTTTTCAATTTTGACCATCTCTAGCTGTTCCTGAAGGTTGCGCTGCACAGATAGGGGAGAGGGAAGTGACAGTCACATGACAGAGGTGGTCATGTGAATCATGTGACAGTCACATGACAGGGGTGGTCATGTGAATCACGTGACAGTCATGTGACATGAGACTTACTGCAACTGCTTTATGCTTCAACACTTTTCTGTCCAGCACAGCAACTTTCTTAGCGAGGGCATTCTACATACGTACATACATGGACAGACATACGTACATACATGGACAGACATACGTACATACATGGACAGACATACGTACATACATGGACAGACATACGTACATACGTACATGGACAGACATACGTACGTACATGGACAGACATACGTACATACATGGACAGACAACTGTGTATTGACGTGTGTCCGTATGTGCGTGCGTATGTGCGCGTGTACACCCACCTTCTCTGCCATCATAGTCCCCCTCTCTTCAGCCACTGCCCTTATTCTATCGTCAGACTCCTTCAGCATTCTCTCCACAGTGTTGGAGAGTTGCGCAATGTGGGACTCCTTCATACGAAGCTTGTCTGTACACTGCACAGGAGAGCAGCGCAGAGCAGTGAGAGAGTGCTACAGTGAACACACACTGCACAGGCCCACACAGCACAGCAGCGCAGTGAGAGAGGGCTGCAGTGAACTATACAAACACACACTGCACAGGCCCACACTCCACCAAGTCAACTATCCACTCTGCCTGGCTCTCCCTCCTCTTCACCACACAATCCTATCATCCCTCTCCTCCCTCCTCTCCCTCCCATCTGACTATTCTCCCTCACTCCTCTCCTTCCCCTCTCCTTCCTCTCTCTCCTCTTCCCTCTCCCCTCTTCCCCTCCACTCCCCTTCCCCCCCGCCTTACCGACTGCAGTTCCCTCTGCTTGGCTCCCAGGTCCACCTGCAGTTCTCTAATCTTCTCCTCGGCACTGTCCGAACACAGACGCAGTTCCTCCGAGTGACGCTGGACTCGCTGCATCACCTCATCCTGCTGTTGCCGTAGGCGACACTCACTCTCATTCAGAGAGTCCTGTACACTCAGCACCTTGTCCTCCAGCTGGGGAAGGTTGGGGAAAGTCCCCCGCATTACAACAACCCTAACTCTAACCCTATACAACTAGGACACAGCTACACTGACAAAGACTGGGGTGTGCTGCCATGTGCTGCCGTGTGCTGCATTGGGTGTGGCATGCTACCCCACGGATCCCTGCAACCAATCATCCGACATCAAACAGCATCCAAGTCACAAACAAACTGATTCATACAAACCATCACTCAGAGTAATGCCTTCACTGGGACAATAGCTAGTACACTAATGGGGATTCCCCAGGTAGTTCCCCCATGCTCACCTGTATTATTTTTGATTCCCTCTCTGTCAGTTGGTCCCTAAGGCGTTTGTTTTCGTCGTGAAGGCGAGTCACCTTGCCTTGGTTCTGCGCGAGCATGGTCTGCAACTCCGACACAGTTGTTTCCATTTTAGATTTGAATTCATTGATCTGGGTATGCAGGTTTGAAACGGCATGATCACCTCACTTCACCACACATCACCACACCTGACCTCACCGAATTGTGTCACCTCATTAAACGTTACGCTCCTGGTGTCACCTCACCTTTCCCACATTCTCACTCAACCCATCACTCCCCTCCTCATTCTCACTCAACCCATCACTCCCCTTCTCATTCTCACTCAACCCATCACTCCCCTTCTCATTCTCACTCAACCCATCACTCCCCTCCTCATTCTCACTCAACCCATCACTCCCCTCCTCATTCTCACTCAACCCATCACTCCCCTCCTCATTCTCACTCAACCTATCACTCCCCTCCTCATTCTCACTCAACCTATCACTCCCCTTCTCATTCTCACTCAACCTATCACTCCCCTTCTCATTCTCACTCAACCCATCACTCCCCTCCTCATTCTCACTCAACCCATCACTCCCCTCCTCATTCTCACTCAACCTATCACTCCCCTCCTCATTCTCACTCAACCCATCACTCCCCTCCTCATTCTCACTCAACCCATCACTCCCCTCCTCATTCTCACTCAACCCATCACTCCCCTTCTCATTCTCACTCAACCCATCACTCCCCTTCTCATTCTCACTCAACCCATCACTCCCCTCCTCATTCTCACTCAACCCATCACTCCCCTTCTCATTCTCACTCAACCCATCCCTCCCCTCCTCATTCTCACTCAACCTATCACTCCCCTCCTCATTCTCACTCAACCCATCGCTCCCCTCCTCATTCTCACTCAACCCATCACTCCCCTCCTCATTCTCACTCAACCCATCACTCCCCTCCTCATTCTCACTCAACCCATCACTCCCCTCCTCATTCTCACTCAACCCATCACTCCCCTTCTCATTCTCACTCAACCCATCACTCCCCTTCTCATTCTCACTCAACCCATCACTCCCCTCCTCATTCTCACTCAACCCATCACTCCCCTCCTCATTCTCACTCAACCCATCACTCCCCTCCTCATTCTCACTCAACCTATCACTCCCCTCCTCATTCTCACTCAACCCATCACTCCCCTCCTCATTCTCACTCAACCTATCACTCCCCTCCTCATTCTCACTCAGCCTATCACTCCCCTTCTCATTCTCACTCAACCTATGTATCACTCCCCTCATCCCCCTACGTACCTCGGCTATCTGCTGAGCGGAGGCCCTGTTGTTCTCCTCCTTCTGGAGTCTCTTCTCTGTAGCCACGAGGGACTGCTCCAGCTCAAGGATACGCTGCTCCTGCTCCTGACGGTCGCTGTAGTTCTGTTACCATGGAAATGACAGGTAACCAATCAAATGCATCAGCACAGCACAGCATCTAGTACCCTCAACCCACCCACAAACACTCACACACACTCATACATGCACGCACGGACACACACACGCACACACACACGCACGGACACACAAACACACACACACACACAGTCTTGTTAACATATACTGTGAGGTCTGGCAAGTATTGGACCACGTGCACCACTCTACCACATTTCATAAGTACCGTAAGTCCCTTTTATATTCATTCATACAATTTCTCAGTCATGGAAGGGGACAAAGGGAGGTGTGGTGGACCTTGTCAGTCATGGAAGGGGACAAAGGGAGGTGTGGTGGACCTTCTCAGTCATGGAAGGGGACAAAGGGAGGTGTGGTGGACCTTCTCAGTCATGGAAGGGGACAAAGGGAGGTGTGGTGGACCTTCTCAGTCATGGAAGGGGACAAAGGGAGGTGTGGTGGACCTTCTCAGTCATGGAAGGGGACAAAGGGAGGTGTGGTGGACCTTCTCAGTCATGGAAGGGGACAAAGGGAGGTGTGGTGGACCTTGTCAGTCATGGAAGGGGACAAAGGGAGGTGTGGTGGACCTTCTCAGTCATGGAAGGGGACAAAGGGAGGTGTGGTGGACCTTCTCAGTCATGGAAGGGGACAAAGGGAGGTGTGGTGGACCTTCTCAGTCATGGAAGGGGACAAAGGGAGGTGTGGTGGACCTTCTCAGTCATGGAAGGGGACAAAGGGAGGTGTGGTGGACCTTCTCAGTCATGGAAGGGGACAAAGGGAGGTGTGGTGGACCTTGTGCTGCAGAGATGACCAGACTGGATGCAGTGTGGGGCTGCTACGGGTCTCACCAGTGGTGTGACAAGTGACGTCATCATGATACTGACACACGGGGGGGGGGGGGGGGACTAAGCTGATTTGGTGTGGTGCAAACAACACATTCTGGGACAGGACAGGTGTTAGAAGGAGAACGGTCACTCGTGTGGAGCTCAAGTGTGTGCACATTCCCCGCATAGCCAGACAACCTGAGGCGCACACGCTGTTGGCAGCTAGGGAGCACAGCTGACACAAGAAAGACTGTGGTATGTGGTATGTGCGGAAGCACTTCCACCACCACCCGTCTTGTGAGACACCTGTGTCTCAGCTGCCCCTTGCAAGGCTTCTTATACCCCATCTCCACGGGAGCAGAAGGGAGAATAGGGATCAATTACCTGTCTGTCTAAGGCTTCTGCTAGCTGAGCCTGTGCTTGCTGGCTTCCCAGCTACCACAACTAGGAAGCATGCTTAAAAACGAAATAAACAGTGTGCACACACACACACCACAAACCACACACCAAACACACATACGCACACAAACACAAACACATTCATACACACACACACATTCATACACACACACACACACACACACACACACACACACACACACACACACACACACACACACACACACACACACACACACACACACACACACACACACACACACACACACACACACACACACACACACACACACATACGCACACACGCACACACAGACACGCACACACACGCACACACACATACGCACACACACACACACAGACACACACACACACACACACACACATGGATGCACATACGCATGCACGCAGACTTGTGGTGCACCACTGTCAGCCCAGCCGCTCACCTCCTCCAGCTGTGCCTCTGCCTCGTCCAACCGGAACTGCAGGTCAGCGAGTTCCTCATCTTTCTCCTGCAACATGGCCAACTGTGGGGAGGGAGGGGTTGGTGGGTATGAGGAGGGTGTGAGGGGTGTGAAAGTAAGGGGAGGGGTTGGTGGGTGTGAGGGACACTGCCCTGCCCACTAGCACACTGCCCTGCCCACTAGCACACTGCCCCGCCCACTAGCACACTGCCCGCCCACTAGCACACTGCCCCACCCACTAGCACACTGCCCTGCCCACCTGCTCCTTGCTGAAGGCCGCCTCCTCCACTGCGGTGAAGCTCATCCGCACAGTGCTCCGCCTCCTCATGGCCTTCCTGGTCCGCTCCAGCTCGTCCTGCAGTGCTTTCAGCTCCTGGTTGGCCAGGAGCAGCTCGTCCTCCAGCAGGGAGTTGCGCTCAATGGCTGAGCGGAGCCGCTCACGGACCTGGAGGTGACAGGTGGAATGACAGCTGACAGGTGAGTGACAGGTGATGGGTGGAGTGACAGGTGGAATACGATTGTGAGGTAGCGGGTGGGATGTTGCACAGACCTAGCACCAACCCACCCCCACACAGACACGACCACGTGTCTCACACCCACTAATGTACCAGCGCACACAGTACACACAGCACTCCACCCCACACCCCTTTACAACTACTCACCCCCACTCAACTCCACCCTACACACACCACTATACACCTATCCTATAACCCTAACACCGTCACACCCCCACACATCACTACACACCCATCACCACACCCACACACACCTTCTCATCCAGTGCCTTGTGATGGTCAAAGAGGCTCTTCAACGCCTTCAGCACTTCCACCTCAGAGGACACCCCGGAGTTGGCAGCCTGTCGCTTCACAACGGTCATCCGCAGCGACTTCTCGTGACGAGAGACCAGGCACTCCAAGTGCTCCACCAAGAGCTGCAGAGGGGCGGGGAGGGGCGGGGCAGGGGTGCCATACTGGTGCCCACAAGTGACCTACCTACGCACACACGCACACACCACATCTACGTACACGCCCTTTGGATTCTGCTCACTGGGAAAGTGGACAGAATAGCCGGTCTCAGACGTATGAAAACGCCACATACCACATACATTTAGTGTGCATTTACCCTATACGTACATGTGTGGTGCACTCACAGACCGAAGCTGCAGTTCACTTGCAGTTCAGTTGCAAACACACCTCACCCCACACTGACTACCCACTGCACCAGACAACTGGCAACCCTTTAGATGGTATTCCATGCATTCCCCCTGCCCTCCCCTCCCCTTCCCCCTCCCCTCCCCTTCCCCCTCCCCTCTCTCTCCCCTCCCCTCCCCCTCACTCTGGTGTTGCTCTGCTCAGCCTTCATGTCCCTCAGCTGCTCCTCACTGTGAGCCAGCATCTCCTTGGCAATCAAGTGCTCTCGCATGAGAGCTGCAAAGTCATCTGCCAAGGGCCACTTCTTGAGCTGCTCTGTTCTTCCGTTGGCGAGCACTCCCCCATTCTCCTTGGCCTCTTTGAGCACCTTCAGCATCCCAGCCTCATCCTGCACAGACACACGACAAATCCTGGACGTCAGACTTTGCACGTGGTGAGCAGCGTTCTCTCTACGTAGGCTGTTTTTGGGGGGTGCTGCACCCCCCTATTGTCCAAATATACCCCCCTATCAATGCTTCAGAGGCTGCTGCACCCCCCCATAAGAGTCATGGCATGCAAAGCTGATCTGTATTCAGTAATTATTACCAAACAGTTATACACATGCAAGTACACAGCAATCGATTGTGCAATAGTAACGCTCGCAGAGAATAGAGGCTGGATTCGAGACTAGTGCTTTGGACTCCACCCCCTGGACCCCCCTACGTACTTCAAAATTCTGGTGGGAACACTGGTGGTGAGCAGTGACTAAATGACTGGTTGAGGTTCAGTGTTATTGTAGAGGCACATTTCTACATGCAGTTTAGTACACAGTTGGAGAAGGAGGCCTACATGTCAGACCTTACACATGGTGAGCAGTGATTGAAGGACTGGTTGAGGTTCAGTGTTATCGCAGAGGCTCATTGCAACATGCAGTTTAGTACACAGTTGGACAAGGAGGCATGCATGTCAGACCTTACACGTGGTGAGCAGTGATTGAAGGACTGGTTGAGGTTCAGTGTTATCGCAGAGGCTCATTGCAACATGCAGTTTAGTACACAGTTGGAGAAGGAGGCCTACGTGCGTGCCCAAAACGTCCTGCAATCAGTTGCTATTGATTGCTTGATTCTGACACGCTCAGTACATGCTCATCAAGGTCTGTTCGCCTGGTTTGTGTTCATTTCAGACTGCATTGGCTCATCCCATACAGTACATTACGCTCTGCACGCACATATGCGCTATCGACCCTGTGTAAAAACTTGTGGGCCAATCATAAGGATGGCCCTCACCGAGAGGTGGCTGTCTGGCACAGGTAGACTGGACGATTCACTAGTATTTTGTCCAAGGTGGCTGGCTGCTGTACGCACAGTGACGTGGCTGTACACACATGGAAGTGGCTGTACGCACATGGAAGTGGCTGTATGCACATGAAGTGGGGGCCATACATGCATACTTCTGTGACCAGCTCAGCGAGCCGACACAAAGCTTACATTTACTACAAGATTAGGGTACAGCAGTGATTTGCTAGCGGGTCACAAGGGGCCGGGGCCTATTTCTGACTGCTGGAGGGGCGGTGGGTGTGGCCGGTGGGTGGTGGGTGTGGCAGCTGTCCTGAAAGTGAACCTTTCACAGCTGAACAAACATCTGACACCACTCCGTGTGCACACACACTCCTCACCCTTTACAGACCAGAGCATTCAAGTCAGGTCTAATGGGCGCTCAAACGGTTTGCTTCTGCAATGATATTTGATGCTATAGCCTTCCCAAATAAGCTTAATGCCTATTAGCGCGTTGGGCAACTCCTCACCACAAGGAGGCTGGGTTGAAAGGGGCTGAAACAAATCTACTTACAACAGTCAAAGGTGGAAAGTGTGGCATTGTATTAGTGAAAGGACCAGTCACTTTCAAAACTCAGGGGACCAATCAGATTGCCCAAAACATCTGACATCACTGACATGTACGTCGATACTCATCCCCGGTGGACATAACTGACATATCTTAGTGTTGTAAAGGTTGTGTCAAGCAATTATCCATGCAGAGTCGGTTGGACTTGGACTGAATACGAACAGGTGTACACACACAGGGATGGTCTTGTGGTTGGTTCAGGTTTCCAGTCTGGCTTGAGATTTCATAATAATCAAGTGATTTCAGATTGGGAATGTGGAGTCTAATGCACTTTCTCTTCTGACATGAACTCCACAGACTCAACTGTTCCAGTGTAGTGTAAATATGTCGTCATCACCCCTTTGACTGCACTGTTCATTGTGTTGTGTCATATCAGTGAGAAGCATGAATGGGAGTGTGTGTCCTCACACCCCCAGCACTGCTTTCTCAGCTGGGGTGTTGGTCACAACAGTGGTGGGAAGGACATGTCTGTGTGTACATTAGACAACAGTTGCTTGGGTCTCAGTGAGCCCCATTAGGTCATGAATACACTAATGCAGTCATGAATATATTATGATCCTTCAGCTATGAATAATGTTAAATGTTACAAAATACAAATTATTCTATACATGTTATTACTAGGAACATACAATATAAAATTAGCGCCTGATTTGCAGTGAAGTTACTTCAAGTCCACATCAGGTTGGACATTGCACACTGCAAGTGTGTTGCTATGTGATTAGCAATTACGTACGAACGCAGTAACATCAGTCATGCAAGCTGGTGTGTAACTTGTATGGTGCACCGTCGTTAGCGAACGTGTACAACATCAGTAGGGTCAGTAAGTGTCATGCAAGCTGGTGTGTAACTTGTATGGTGCACCGTCGTTAGCGAACGTGTACAACATCAGTAGGGTCAGTAAGTGTCATGCAAGCTGGTGTGTAACTTGTAATGGTGCACCGTCGTTAGCGAACTTGTACAACATCAGTAGGGTCAGTAAGTGTCATGCAAGCTGGTGTGTAACTTGTAATGGTGCACCGTCGTTAGCGAACTTGTACAACATCAGTAGGGTCAGTAAGTGTCATGCAAGCTGGTGTGTAACTTGTAATGGTGCACCGTCGTTAGCGAACTTGTACAACATCAGTAGGGTCAGTAAGTGTCATGCAAGCTGGTGTGTAACTTGTAATGGTGCACCGTCGTTAGCGAACTTGTACAACATCAGTAGGGTCAGTAAAGTAACTGTGTAGCTATTAGTGAAGTACGTACAGTTGTACTCTACAGAGATGGACACTATGCTTCACCTTCTCCACGTGTGGAGATAGCTAAAGCCTGACACTCAACACTCTTCTCACTTCTCCACACTCTTCTCAACTTTGGCCTAGTTCAAACCCTCCCAACCACCTCCAAGGGGTTTCCCCTATATTCAGACTCATTTGGACCCTTTCAGCCAGAAACAACAAAGTTTTCTCGGTAAATAACAAACAAACATGGCTCTTAGATGTTATGACAAATGAGAATAACATTAACAATAAAAATGATAAAGCTGTGGCCTATCATAATGGTAATATATAGAGCCAGGAGTGCATAATGATGGATAGGAAAGGGAAGAGGTTCCTTTTTGCATTCATCATGTCCTCCTGATAGAGCCTAACGCATTAACAATGACTACAATTGAGTTGTGACTCTCGGCAGAAACAACAAAGTCATCTCGGTAACTAACAAACACACCTGACTCTTATGTTACAGTTTCATTCAGCTGCTACATCAGTGCAGGGGGTGTGCCCAAACTACAGCCCCTCCCACCTGATGTCACAGCTGGTGTTGTGTAAGCTGCACCAACCCCCACTGTGGCAGCAGACCTGCAATGTGGTAGCCTCCTGTGTGCCCACCAACAGGAGCTGTGACAACACCGGAGATCACTGGACACACAAGATGTGCCTGTGTCCACACCAGCTGGTGACGTCCACTGTTTGGCACAGCCAGTGCCAGAGACATCCCAGTCATCACACTAGGAAAATCACTGATACTCACATGTCTAGCGCACACCTGAACCTTGACAGCAGGTCACCCATTTTGTCCTGCCACACATACACACACACGCATGCACATACACACACACACACACACACACACACACACACACACACACACACACACACACACACACACACACACACACACACAGCACAGCATGTCCCTCTGGGTGGCTGGTCGTTCTACCACACGTACACCCCCCACTCCCCTCCCCTTCCCACAGTGACAGCACACCACTCACCCCTATCCCCTGGTAGTGCTGACCCTGTAACGACCTTAGCACAGAAGAGGGTTAACACAATATGCAGGGGCAGCAACAGGCCTGCAGTATGGATGCGGCTTCCCTGGTCTTACTTCTTGTGCTGCCTGCATGGTGTGTCTGTCCTGCTAGACCAACCAGCTCCATCATTACATGGGATACACCTGACCTCCCTCCCCTCCCCTCCCCACACACATGATCCATGATGCGATTATTACCAATCAATAAAGTTGTAGCAGCTGGTATTGTGTCTGTGTGTGTGTGTGTGCGTCTGTGTGTGTGCGTGTGTGTGCGTGTACTACAGACTGACAGTGCCTGCAGGTACACACGTACACTGAATGCGGGATGCCACATGGCAGGAGGATCACCCCGGACGGGGAGGGAACCCTAACCCTAACGGTACACACCACTACATGATCCGAGGGGAGGGAACCCTAACCCTACCCATGTGTACGCACATCAGCAATGTGAGAGAATGGGCCTCACAGCATCACCAGCAGTCACTGTCCAACTGCATCTTTCCGGATTCAAGTGGTCAACGAACCATCTGAACAGAATATCATCACCTCATAAATGGACTATACATGAAGGTCTCTTGCTGATGAAGACCTCCGTGGTTGAAACTTCCTACTACCAGCCCTCCACTTCATTTGTTGCTATGTCATTCACTCTGGGTAACTTCCAGACAAGTATATACACCTCGTCACACATGATCACATGATACTTCCTAGCTGCTGATGGTGTGGCTCTGCTTCCACCATGAACAGCAAGGCTACAGGAACAACCCTCTGCCCTCACACACAAACAGAGTTATTAACATCGGATGCTGTAGAGGCTCATGCTACGGTACACACCACTACATGATTGGCTGCCTTGAACAATGAATGGTAAGGCAGCTTTAACCAGGAAGCCCTTTGTCAGTTGCAAAACTTGCTGACAAACAGCATTGTGTCAGAAAGACCCAACTCGAGTACACTGTTGCCACGAGAATATTCACAATCAATCAAGTTCAAATGATTGCCCTCCCCTCCCCCCATCCTCACTTCTATCTCCGGGAGAACCGCATGTAGCTGCCGCGCAAGAGCAGCGTTCCTCGCTTCGCCTTCCTTCAACTTCTCCTCCGCCGCCCTCAGCGCCTCCTCTCCCTCAGCGCACCGACACGCCAGTCGATCCCTCTCGGCCAAGAGGTTAACAAGGACGTGCTCCAGTCGCTTGGCCTCCCCGTCCCGTCCCGGCGTCTCGTCTATCGGCGACAACCCTGCCGCCATTGGCGACCCGTTGTACATGCCACCACAAGCCCGCGCGGCACTAACCACCGTCTGTTGGCGTGCGTGTGTGTGTGCGCCTTTTCACTTCGTCTCTTGAATCGTCTGTGGATCAGTCCCACGTTCAAATCACTCTCTTAGCGCAATGGCACATGGCATGGCGAAGGAACAAAGACGATTCCAGCTCTCCTTCTAGCTTGTCTACTCGTCACCCACGTCAGCTTCTTTCTACGCGCGAAAGGCTTCATCCACGCTAATAATTTTATTACACCCCTTGTATACACCAATAAAATCACGTGATCATTCGCACACAATGAATAACAATAATTCGTTGATCCTTTATTTAGCTAGCTTGAACTAGTTACCGCTGGTAGCGGAGGAGCAGGGGCCGCGTCCCGCCGTCGCCTCCTTCGCGTTGGAGCGGCACACTGGACAAGTGGCATTACCCTGGGAGGGGAGGGGAGCGGAAGAGGATGGGGAGGGATACACCACTGTAGCAAGTGTTGCATCGAGGACGGTGAAAGCAATAATGTTCATATGCTCACTCATCCAGGCCACGCAAATGCAGGTGTGCCACCACCCCGTCCACCCACCCAACTTCATCACCCCACCCACCCACCCACCCATGCGCCCACCTGTAGCCATTGATCAATACAGTCCTTGTGAAAGTCGTGCCCACACTTGAGGTGCCTCAGTGTGTCCCCTTCTTCATACTCAGACAGACACACAATACACTTCTCCACAGTACTGCACCCGGGGGAAGGGAGGGGAGGGGAGGGGAGGGGAGGGGAGGGGAGGAGAGGGGAAGAATGTGACAAGTGGGGATGTAATTGGACAGTAGAGGTGGGGAGGTTGGAGAGGGAGGGAGAGGGAGGGAGAGGGAGGGAGGGAGAGGGTGGACATAGGAGAGTAGAGGAGGGGGCAGGACAGTAGCTAGGTGAATACATACATGCGTATATACAAACATACATACATACATACATACATACATACATACATACATACATACATACATACATACATACATACAAACATACAAACATACATACATACATACATACATACATACATACATACATACATACATACATATACATACATACATACAAACATACATACATACATACATACATACATACATACATACATACATACATACATACATACATACATACATACATACATATACGTACATACCTACGTACATACCTGCGTAGCTGCACCCATCCACATTAGGGCATTATGATGTTTACTTTACACCTGATGTCAGGAGTTGTGTGAGGTGAGTGGAGTGTGTGTTATGCATGAGGTGTGTCTGTAGGAGGCGCTCTCCTCTGTGCAGCACATTCCAGGGGCACTATCTCAAGTCTGCCAATCAATACCTCCCTTGAATGAAGATATGTCAGTCTCCCTCCCAATCAGGTGACATTCACCTTCAGCCGCCAAGTAGCTGACAGGTTGTAACAGAACAAAGTGTGCCTGCCTCTCTGTGTGTGTAGTGTGTGTGTGTATGTGTGTGTGTGTGTGTGTGTGTGTGTGTGTGTGTGTGTGTGTGTGTGTGTGTGTGTGTGTGTGTGTGTGTGTGTGTGTGTGTGTGTGTGTGTGTGTGTGTGTGTGTGTGTGTGTGTGTGTGTGTGTGTGTGTA
>CATKZD010000075.1:0-12219 GCA_949841015.1 Aplysina aerophoba
GGGGGGGAGGCAGGTGAGAGAGAGCAGATGAGGGAGGGAGGACAGGTGGTGGTGGAAGGGTACGGAGGTTAACAGGACAGCAGTCAGAAGTAGCGAGGCAAGGATCACTCAGCGAGAGATTGGCTGAACATCTACATATATGTACTGTACTCGCTCACTCGTACCATATCTGATGTCCGGGACTGTGATGGAGCTCTCAGCAATATTGGTGGCAAGGATGACCTTCCTCCGTCCCCTCTCTGGTGCCCGAAACGCCCTTTGCTGCTCCTCTAGTGTCACACTGGAATGTAGAGGCAAGACTGTCAGGCTAGGAGAAGGTTGAGGAAGAGAAAGAAGGGAAGGAAGGAGAGGGGGAGGGGAGGAGAGGGGGAGGGGGGGAGAGGGAGAAGGAAGAAGAGGGGGAGGGGAGGAGAGAAAGGGAGGTACAGCTTCACAATATAGTGTATGTAGAGTGTGTGCACACACAAATACAATGTACACACACACATGTATGTACACACACACACACACACACACACACACATGAATACACACACACACACACACACACACACACACACACACACACACACACACACACACACACACACACACACACACACACACACACACACACACACACACACACACACACACACACACACACACACACACACACACACACACACACACACACACAGGCACAGCCTCCACTGCTCCTTACTGTGCATCATAAAGGAGTCGTGTAAGGCAGGCATCCATCTCCTTGATCTCTGGTAGGCCAGGCAGGAACACCAGGACTGTCCCTCTCAACCCCAAACTGGTGCCACTCCTGGGGCCTCTCCTGGATGCAGGAGAGATGGGGAGGGGAATATAACAAGCAAGAGGAGGGAGAATAGACTTGCAAATACTCCATATACGTATACACACAAAGACTAGGCAGCTGTTAGCAGTTGCCAAGGTAACCAGGGGTCGTCATGTCTGGCATTTTAGTGAACAAAAACTTTGGAAATGTCCTGGTATTTCAGTGAACAAAAGTCTGGAAAAGTCCCGGCAGTGAAGAAAAAAAATTGAAATGTCCTGGCACTTCAGTGACAAGTTTTGGATATGCACACAATGTATGCATTACAGGTGAACCTCCACCATCGACCACATGAATACTGGGTGAGTGGACCAATACATACCTCTCAAACAATGCCCACAAGACACACGGTAACAAAAGAGTGCTAACGTCTACTACCAACTTTATAATCAAAGCACACACACAGTATGTACGTATGCACATGCTGGCCACCACAAACAGAATCCCTACATTTTGTTCTCAGCCTCTCTCTCTTGTCGATCGAAGTCCCTGATCAGACGTGCACACAGCTCCATTGACGCTGATGTCACCCTTGGGTCTTCCATGTCCAGACAGGGAACCTGCATACGTACATACATACATACATACATACGTACATATGTATGTATGCAGAAAAGCAACAGCAACTGTGAGCGAAACACACCAGCAAGACTCAGGACTATGACGGCTGTCTACATTACGTCATCCCCATCTTATTACGTATGTCACCCTGTCACCATCTCCCGCCTGTAGTTGCCGTATATAAGCTGCGTTTCCCTTAAGTTTTGTACAACTGATGATGATCTCCGGATTGAATTGTCTTGTATTGAATAATTCCCTGACTGTGATCTGCTCCAGTATCTACCTGCTCATCAACTCTAATACGCAGCAATGAACCCTTATGAACCAGACGAACTCAGTGCGGAGCACAACATTGCATTTTATGTAGTGTGAGAAGAGAATCGTTGGCTAGCTTGGTGGTCCAAAAGCAATTGTTCTACCTTAAAGCTTTTTATAACTGAAAACAGTGAATTACCACAAACTACGTAGCTTTCTGATACAACTGAATGCATTGGGACGTACCCTCCCCAACTTCTGTAGATCATCAAGGTAAAACAGCTGGACACTGTATGTGCGTCCGGGGATGGAAACCACGGGAGATGGGACTGGGTACCCGTTGACACGAACTGTGAAGTAGTTGCGGAAGATGTTTGTATCAATTGATGCAGACATCAGCACAATCTGCAGTGCGGTCACAGGGGAGAATGGAGAAGAGGCATTACTGCCTACACACCCACACCCACACCCACCCATGCCCACACCAACAACCGCACCCACACCCACACAGACCACTCGCACCTTCACATTGGGTGAGTTTGTTCTGAGTAGCTTCCTCACTATAAGGAGGCAGAAGTCTGTATCTTGGTCCCTCTCATGCACCTCATCCAAGATGATGTGTGTGTACTGGTTAAGGTTCTTCATGCCAATCAGCTTCTGAAGGAGAACTCCAGTTGTGACAAATGTGAGTCTAGTGTCCTCTGACAGACTGCGGTTCAGTCCAATCTGGTACCCCACGAGGGTACCCAACTGCCACCGTCTCTCCTTGCACACAAAAGCAGCGATGCTGGTGGCGGCGATGCGCCTCGGCTGGGTGCACAGGATGTTGCAGTGTTGCCTCGCATTGGCAGACTTGTCGAGAATGTACTGAGGAACCTGCGTGGTCTTGCCACTCCCTTCATTCACAGGAAGAAGGGTGAGGGATGAAAGAGGCTTTAAGTCACCAAAAGCATGCAAGGTCACAACACTCCTTTAGTTGATGCCCCTAACACTTCATTGTGTAAACTAAATGCAAAATCTCCAAACAGTGTTCAGACAAATTCTGTCGCACAAAATTTGTACACAACAGTGTTAGCTAGGCAGTGCCCTGGTCTTCTTTCATTTGGGGCCATTGCTTGTTAGTCAAGAGAGGGCAGCAACCAAGGCAAAAAGCTGACTGCTTCCTTACACGCATGCATGCACGCACACACATATAGACACACACACACACACACACACACACACACAACACACACACGGATCCCCCCCCCCCCCCCAAACACGCTCTCGCCCACACAGAAGGGAGAACCCAGCAGTACCTGTTGACCCTTCTATGATAGTCACTGGGTTGCTCTCAATGGTGTCCACGATCTTCTGCCAGCAGGCGGTGATGGGATAGGAGGGGTCGTACGTGTGGGGCGATTGGTAGTACTTGTCAAACACATCTGAAGAGAGAACGGGAGCGTAGTCGTTGTCTCCAGGCCGAGCATCCGCGCGAACAGGTCGTCCAGGGATGAACTGGTCTTCTTCCGGGTCGAAGTAGGACACCCACTCCTGTTCGCTGTCGTAGTACTGCTCGGCGCTGCTCCTGGTTTCTGCCTCCATCTGTTCCAGTCGGTCGCCCAGCTGAACCAGCCGGCTGTAGCCGGACAAGGGCCCGGAACCTGCAGCAGCGCGCTGGTCCTGGTGAGCACCTTGTGCAGTTCCATTTTTGCTCGTGTTCTTCTCGGCCACGGGCGTAGTAATGTTAAACCAGTCCAACAGCGGGTCCCTCTTCGCTGCCATCAGGTAGGCATGCACTGTGCCGTTGCTGTATTTATATCTTAGACACACACAATCTAGTTATATCTGCCCTCATTGTGACTCCATCTTTACCATCTTATATCGCAACGGGTCCATTGTCGGGAGCAACCTGGTGACGTCATCAAGACGAACTGTAAATTAATTATTGCACTGCAACCTCCCCTCACCCAACTAAAGTACACTCTTGACAAGTTCACAGATTCTTCCAGCAGTGGGTGGGTCATGGCTTGTTGGGGCCCTTCTCATCTTGTAGCACCGACTTCACTGGACTGCGGGCGGCTTTCAGGATGGTGTCGCGGCCCACCTTCAGTCTGGCTTTTCTGTAACAACACAGAAAAACACATACAGTGGATCAAAGCTGTAGCGCCGCATAGTGGTTGATTAGCCTCCATACCTCAGGTCATCGTCAGCTTGAAAGAAATAATCATTTTGAGGAGATTCCATCCCAGATGCAGCAGCACTCCGCCTTGCTTTAACGACAGGGCTCTCCCCCAAACCATCGGCCTTTCTCTTGCGCAATAGGCTAGGCGTCTGGCCTCCAATCTCCATCTTCTCTGCGAGTGACAGAAAACAAACAGTTTGGAGCAAATAAATGCAACAGAATACTCACTTCATCAGACAATACGGTTTCATCTTTGGATTGGTCAATTGGATTCAAACAGAGTTCATGCTATTCAACAAACTGTTTGTTTTATTTATTTTCCTTTAATTTTAGCTTAGTAAGTTACTTATTACATTGTATTAGGTTGTGTCCTATTGTTATTTTAATTTTATCACCACCACCGCCCTTTCTTTTTGTTTTATTTAGGTTCTGTTATGTAATTAGTTCAACTCGTGCGTTACCTCACGTGACCACATCATCGTCTGACTGTCCTTTTGTATTTATACATGCATGCCTGTAAGTGTCAAATATTGACTGATGAAGGCAGCCGTAGGTTGCCGAAACGTCTGAATTACTGTTTAAGTGTTATGGCTAGCGCAACGAATCGATCGATATGAGTTTTCCTAGCCACTTAGGTCTATATCGCATTATTCAATTGCTGCAAGATGCAAAATGCTCCAGTGTTCACTGACAATGTTCAGTTTCTGCTTTGTACCAATTTAAGGCTGTCATGAAATATTCTCCTGTGAGAATTTCCACTATGTGTTGTTCATTTAGAATGATCTAACATATGGCCTAGTGATGGGAAGACAAAAACCAAGTGTGTCCAGTGCTGCACACAAGACAGTCCTGTGTACGTACGTACGTATGTATGTACATCTCTATGACCACCGCCTGCCTACCAGCCCACCAGCCCACCGCCTGCCCACCACCTACGTACCATCTACCCACCAGCCCACTACCTACCACCTCCCCACCACCTACCTCCCCACCAGCCCACCGCCTGCCCACCACCTACCCACCACCCCACCAGCCCACCACCAGCCCACCACCCAACCACCACCTACCCACCAGCCCACCATCTACCACCAGCCCACCACCCAACCACCAACCAGCTGCTCTGTTGCTGGGCTTGAGGGCAAGCGGCTGCTGTTGCTGCTGAGAGGGTGAGGAATGGAACAGTTGGGGTTTCTTTAAGTTAACGGGAATAGGGGATATAGGAGGCGGGTTCTTGATCAGGGGCTTCATTGGGCTAGGGGACGGCTGCGCACGCATCTGCACCACAGCTCCTTCCAACTTTCCTTTGACAATTGTTACTTGACCACAGCGAACCGATTTCTTCTTGGCTGCAGACTCAGCCTCTTGAACTGCAGTAGACAAGAGCAAAACACCACTGTCTGATAGTTGGGGATTCACTCAATGGCTGTGTCCTGTTGGCCACTCACCTGATGGAATGTCTGAGTCAGCAATAGCCAAAGTGAAGGCAGTGGAGCGTGCCTGTACACGCAGGGCCAACCTTCCAAGTTTCCTCCTCAACACATGGGTGCCTCCATGGGGCAACATCACAAAGGCGCTAGGCGGCTGTACAGTTGGTTTCTTGCGACTCTGAGTGGGTAACATGGAGACATTCTATCATCGTATGCACACATGAAGATTGCACGTGCCCATCTGAGCAAAAGCATTCCTACTTTCATTATGTGAAAGGTAGTACCCAATACTCCTGTAACATTCCCACCCTTGGCTATTTATGCTGCCTACCATATATGGGTGTTGCCTGCACACCATATATGGGCGTTGTATGCTCACCTTATAAGGATGTTGTCTGCTGCCCACGGTGCTCTTGGGTAGGATCTCTGCACAATATATCACACATGATCACACACGATGCTGAGCACCACATGCCCCCACCCCTCCACTCTCACTACACCACTGCAGCATTTGCCATTGCACACCTTGCTTGGTGTTGCTCCTCGCCAGAACAGCAGCAAAAGAACAGCTCTTGTCGCTCATCTCTGAAGGAAGGCAGCAGTGATGGTAAAGGGAAACTATACAATGACATACATGTCTCCACCTTCAGTAGCCTTCCCTCTGCGTCTCTCACATCCTCAGAGTAACTGGACCTACCCCATTTGGTGGGCAGCTTGAGTCCACCGTACTTCCTCCAGTACACCATGCAGAAGTTGCACAGCCGACACTGTTCCTGGGCGGGGCCCCATGAGTACCACCGCTGGGCAGACACGCCTACCAGGAAGGAGGCACAACACATGTCTCACAGCCACTGCCAATGCAAGCATTGTGGTGTTGTCACGTAGCACACAACTGAGTTAAAGTCTTATCCTACCTAACTCCACAAATAGAAAATGGAATATGAAGGAGTTTTCTCTGTGTATGTTGTATGCGTGTGTATTTGTGTGTGTGTGTGTGTGTATGCGTGTGTATTTGTGTGTGTGTGTGTGTGTGTGTGTGTGTGTGTATGTGTGTGTGTTGTATGTATGTGTGTGTTTGTGCGCACGCATGTGTATGTGTGTGTGTGTGTGTGTGTGTATCTCTGTGTGTGTAACAGGGCGGTGTGCCCAACTCACTGAAGCAACTCTCACACCCTTTGCCATCAGGAGCAGCGGGAGGTCCTGTCATGCTAAATCCCTTAAACACACTCCTTGGGATTTCCCCCGAAGAGGCAGCTGTTCCACTCAGGTCCCTGGGAGCAGTGGGTGGGCCATTTGACCGCAGGTGGACAATGACTTCCTTCAGATCATTCTGCTTCTCAATCATCCGATGCCGCTTTTGAATCTGGTATCGGTCCGTGGTCTTCCAGAAGTAGTAGTATGACACGATACTCTTCACTGATTTCCAGGGGATCTAAGCATCAGAGTCCGCTAATCACACGCACACACACACACCAACACGCACACGCACACACACGCACGCACGCACACACACACACACACACACACACGCACGCACACGCACACACACACGCACGCACGCACGCACGCACACACACCAGGTTGCACACTCACGTGCTTCTTCTGAATGTAGTAAAAGTCTTTGTAATCCTGTAAGCCTTCCTCAAACCGTTTGGCCTCTTCCTGTGTCCATGCTTCCAGCTCATCAGCGCACAGAACAGGGCCACGAGGGACCATGCTGGCAACAGATCCTGCAACATCGTAGCCGCTCTTGTGCAATGTGTCCATGGCATGAAAGAGAGTGATGTCACGAGATGCAGCTGCAGCACCCAGACGCAGACTGATCTGAGGCTTCCTTGATCCATCCAACAGAGCCCTTGCAAAGGTCCCCACAGATCTACACAGGTAGAATACCAGTATGCACGTACTAGAGAGAGTAATAGGCGAATTCCCAAGGAGGTCAGAGTTCAACTTACCTAGCCACTACTAGGTATTGCTCCACCTTCTGGTCACCCAACTTCCACGGCTCCCACACCTGGGTCTCCAACTCCTTAGCTCCATCCTCATCTCTCTTGTCAGGATCCAAGAGGGGAGGAATGGAGGCCTGATAGTCATCACCAACGCGAATCTCTCCCTTGTCCACCATGAGGTTCCTCAGGTTGGGGTCATACACCATCGTGTAGAAGAAGAAGTCTTCTCTCTTCAGATAGTCCTTCAAATGGTCCAACTCATTCAGAAGGTGCACTGTGCACTTTCCCCTGTGGTGTTGAGTTGTGACCAGTCGATCAAACTTCCAGCTCCCTCAACTGCTCTTCCTTCACCTACAGTCATCGCCATGTACACTCACCTGACCATGTCAATTTTGAAGGTTTCAACCTGTCGAGACAAGAACAATTCCCTGTGTTTGGCCAGGTGCAAGTCAAGTTCATCCAGCTCCTCCACAAATGAGGCGTGTGGGAATCCTTCCTCCAAGTTCTCCTCTTCCAGGGCCACTGCGCAGGGGATGAAAGGCCTTTGGTGACATGCTCAATGGTGGGTTGAAAGTAGAGTACATTAGCTGCTTGAGTGCAGCAGTGGGTGAATTTCACGCAAACGCCTTGCACCCGCTTTTAACCCTTTGACTTCCTTACAAGCATGCTGATCTGCCAGCGACAGCAAGTGAGTAGGCAGGTCTCTCCGTCTGAAGAAGCACTTTACCGCCACCTCCACGCCTCCTTTCGAGTTCTGTAGAAATGAGTGGGGAGACGAAGCACACGTGGTGAAATGGCGCCATTACTGCAGTTCGCGGGTATCTTCCGCGCAGTATAGATCGCCATCCCACTTTCAGGACCTACTTTTCTCAGCTCCTCAATCTTGCAGATTTGATAAGGTGTAGGAGGAGGATATACCTCCATGTACACAGAATCTGACAAAGAGAAGAAAATCAGAATACAACAGAAAATTCAATATTATGTGGCCACACGTAGGCACGCCCGCGCGCTACCTGGAGTGCGTGTTTCGGCAGAATACGTTATACCGAGCTCTGTGGCCTGGCAAGCGCACGCCCTGAGTAAAGGTGACATGAATGACACTAACCTCCAATACGATACAGTCCTTCAGCCATGGCAAATGAAATCGATGCGATGCTTCCCCTGGCGGCGTCTCACTTGGTCTGTTTCCGTTCGTCCCATGGGGGTTTATTCGGTACGGTGGGTTTATTCGGCGCCAATGTAGCCGTCGCAATTAATACAGTAAATTGGCAAATGATGAAATACAAATAGAATATGAGAAATGCACTACAGTCAGACATTCAAGTATGACGTTCTTCACCTCGACCAACATCTGAAAGGAGTGGAAGAAGAATGTGAACAAGCAAAATAGCAATACTTTACCTGCTTGGGTCCCATGGACAGGCTCATCACTGTGACACAGAATGATGCAACATTACCTAAATAAGGTTGTCACAAACATACACAGTTCCATTCTAGGTCACAGGTGACCTGCATCTGAGCTAAAGGGGCCTGCTCTGTTCCTTTATGAGTGGCTCATCACACATTAAACAGGAGTAGGTGATGGTCTATAGTTTGAACACATCACCACGCCACACAGCAGGTTGTTTGAAGCTGGTTGTTCCGAAATTACTTAACATTCTTTGCCATTTCCCAGTGCCCCTGACCAACCTCCTTCATCGCTGTCCTCTTCATTGTCACTCTCATTGTAGCTGTCTTCTTCTTCTTCATCCTCTTCTTCCTCTGAAGCTGTGAGAGGGTCACCTTCCCCTTCTTTTTCCACAGGGCTCTCCTTGCTCTCAAGGGACTGCTCATCAAGCAACGAAGCGGGCTGTTGTGCGGAGGAGAGGGAGCCTGCTAACTCCTTGTGCTGCTGTGCCAGCCTCTTGGTGCCCCAGATGCGGACTACGCCATCGTCGCTGGCTGAAGCCAGCATGTCATGTCTAACTGGGTTCCATGTGACGCAGTTGACTGTTCGTGAGTGGCCTTCAAGTTTGAGGATGGGTGAGCTGTCCTTTCTACTCCAAATGTACACCATGTTGTCTGTGGGAAGTGGTACAAACCATGACCTCAGAGGCAATAAGCAAGTGATCTTGTTACAAACATAAACACACACCTGTCAGTCCGGTAATAGATTTACCATAAACACACACCTAACGCAGTTTAAACGGAAGCATACCCTTCAATTATGTTTACTGTGTTAAAGGGGAGGGCCACAAAAGCCAAGACAAACAGTTGCAGCCTGTAACTCTATGTCACTCAGATGTATTTTCTTCACTGTAGCACACATTTCACCTCACTTCCTACCCCAATTCAGCCCATGCAACAGACCTTCACTGCCACTTGCGATGTAGCTATTATTTGGACCACCGAAGCAGGAATGGATGGTGTAGAAGTCTTGCGTGAGGCCTTGGTACCTCCGAACGAAGGAGCACTCTTTGATATTCCATAAATGTACAGGCTGCAAAGGACATGATGTAAACAAGGTGTGAGTGGCCTTACTGCACACACTAGACATGTCGGCTGGGATCGTGTATCGTGTCTGGTACCTAGTTACCTGGTTTAAAAGGTTGAGTAATAAATACGTGCCGTCGTTAGATACTACCATGGACATGATGGAGTGTTCTTCTTGGAACCTGTACAGGGGAGGTGGGTGGCACAGGTGGGTGTACCACCACACACACAACACACAAAGCCCTCGCTTGCATCAACCCCATCTCCCAGTAGCCTCTCACAAGGGTGTGACTCTGGGCTCTTGGAAGTTGTACGACCGAACACGATGGTGTGAGTCTGCTGCGATGGCCTCGTTGGTGTCTGGGTGTGTGGCGATGGCCTGCACCCGCACTCCCTCCCATGAGTGTAGAACAGCACCTTCTGTTGACTGCAGAGGGGGAGGAATGGTGTCCCTTCACATCACATACGTGCATGCATGGACAAGTTGAAAGTGCTCCTTCCTCCTTTTTGTTATACACTTACACATTCATAGAAGTGCCCCTTGAGTCCTGCACAATAAAACGCACTGCCACTGTTCTGCCAGGAACAGCAAGATAAACTATCGTCAGCCGATCTATTGATCCGAGCCTTCAGCTGTCCAGTCTGAAGAGAGAGAAGGCAACAGTCACAAGTACGTACAAGTACAAAGCTGTGAAAAGTGTCATACACCCCACCCCCAGACACAATCCTTCACTCTTCCCCCTACCTCTGTGTGGTAGATGTACACATGCGTTTCTTCACCAGTTCCGCTGACCAGAATAAGGGAGTCATCTGGACTCCATGACAGGCCAGCAATGCCCAACACCTGCACCTTGATGGAGTGCAGCTTCTTTGGTAGTCTCTGAATGTTGAGGAGGATGGAGGCAGAGGAGAGGTGAAGGCAGGGACATCTCATACATACACCGGCTAGCCCTTGTTGAAGCAGGCAGGCAGGTTAGCACTCAGACAGAGAGAGTCAGCTGCCACAGTCACTCTTACTGCCAACTGACCTCCACATTCCAAATAATGAGTTCTCCATCTTTGGAGCCAGATGCCAAGCGTTTGCCATCGTTGGAGAATTTGACAAACCACACCTGTAGGAGGGGAGGGCAGCAGTGGGGGGGCGGGGTCAGTGGGCAGGCTCGTGGGCAGGGTTTGCGGGCGTGTATGCACCACAGGAGATTGAGAGGGCTACCCTACTAACATCATTCCACCTCCTGCCACCCCCTGTATTAGATATGTATACTGCCCCACCCACCACACTCTCCATGACCTACCCATTTCTCCCTCTGCCCCTCCCATTCCTCCCACCTGCCCCACCCACCTCGTCCTTGTGTTCATTGAGTACATGAATGGTTCTGGATGGAAGCTGGTTCCTACAGTGGGGGAGGTACCAGAATGACCACCAGCAGCGTGACAGTAAAACTATTACTACTGCAGTTCAGTCAGGTTCAGTTCACACCCACAGCCAAGTCACACACGCGAGGCCTAGGTTATGCACACACTGCAAGACAAATGAAACTGGCAGATCACACCCACACGCACAAATACAAACGCAAACACACTCACACAAGCATGTATTTACAATGCATAATAAACAGTGGACAGTAGTTCACCGCACATACGTACATACATAGTTTGTATACAACTATGTAGTATGTACATATGCTAGACCAGCCCCTGTGGACCTACTGGCTGCAAGTGTGGTCGCTCAGCAGGGAACACTCCTCCGCCTCCTCTGGCAGGCAGTGGTAGGTGCAGTGCTCCACCTGGTGTGCAATGGCCTGTTCAAACAGTGTCTGCAGCCGACGTGGAGGGAGCATCACTGAAGGTGGGAGGTACTCTGCAGTGGACAGAGACAGGAGATAAATGGATAACAGACAGTCAAATGGTCTGTCTTTATGTTACATGTATTGCATATACACAGAGCAGAGACGAAGCGAGATGTGTGGCACTTTGTGAAAGTGAAGCTACACCAACATAGAGAGACAGGAGAGCACACCATCAGTGTTGTTGGCGGAGATAGGAGAAACAGTGCAGCAGAAGGCAGTACTGTTAAGACGCGTCCACGGCTGGCCCAGACCTGTACACTGAGTGCAAAGAGTGGTACTCACTCTGCAGCTGTTCCATCAGCCTCTGTCTTGAGCCCCCGCTGACTCCAGGCCACTTTGCTTCCTGGTGCAGCTCCACCGCATTACGGAACATCATCAATCTGCATGCCAACAGCACAGTCCTACTTACATGCACACACACACACACACACACACACACACACACACACACACACACACACACACACACACACACACACACACACACACACACACACACACACACACACACACACACACACACACACACACACACACACACACACACACGGGCATACACACACACACACACACACACACACACACACACACACACACACACACACACACGGGCATACACACACACACACACACACACACACACACACACACACACACACGGGCATACACACACACACACACACACACACACACACACACA
>CATKZD010000078.1:0-2500 GCA_949841015.1 Aplysina aerophoba
AAGCATCAGTAAAGCTATTGCTCAATAGCTTTTAGGCTCCTGCTTGAATCCACTAACACTGGTATGACCCTTTATCAATCATTTTCATTATTCTAATACTGTTGCATGGGGTTTCAAGGTTTTTAAAAAACTTAGGTTGGCAGGCCTGTATAATACACACTTAAATGAAATAATAGTATAATAGTTAAAAGTCCATAGCATAATAATAATAATGTTAGTATGTAACATAGATAAAGACGGTGTTAGTCAGCTAGTAAGCAGCTGCAGTAGCTATAGCGACTGATTTACACGCGGATACGAACGACAGCGAGTACGGCGGCCATTTTATCGACGTCATTTTACAAGGTAAAATGGCCGTCACTTACAGAGTCGCGACTTTTAAGGTAGTAGGTACGGCTAAAGTGACGAAATCAAACTTGCATAATTTTTGGTACAGATGTTTGGTTATAGATCTTGTTCTCATATCCGAGATTTTATCCCAAGCATCGCTTGCCTGCACGAGTTATAGGAGAAACAAAAGAACGTTTATTCGTGTCAATTTTCAAGTAATAACTGATCAATGGATGGTGCAAAATGTGATTGCTGCACTGACAGCGGCGAAACTGGACGGGTAGGGCGGTCCAAGCTGTATCGCCACTTGTACGGCTTTCTTTGGGCAATCCGGATCGATTCCATCGTTCCTGCGTAGTGTAGAGTCTATGCCTATATACACAAAGGGTGCGTAAGTGACAGGTGTGAAGGCGATAATTATTAGGCGTGAAACCACAGGTAGTTCAGCTGTAGATTAGTGCGAGAGAAACTTTACTAACCTTTCGGAGTTTGGCCTATCATAGGTGATCGTTTCTGTTGCAAAGCTGGAAAAGAACTGCTATGGAAGTGGCTTTAGAGTGTTGGGCTGGCTAGCGCGCATAAAATCTCCCACAGCGGGACCCTATGCCATGTTACTGTATGGGATCAAGGTGTTGCTGGGCTATCTAGTCTGCAACGTTACTAACGATTCAAATGCGAGTTGGTTCATCGGAATGTACACAGAAACACGCAAAAAACTATGGGAGGCCACCTGAGAAATCGCATACGCGGACAAGTTATTGCAACATTCGCAACTTTTATATGAAAAGGCAATAACTTGGCAAAGAAAGTGAAATTGGAGGTGGCCTCCCATAGGATTATGCGCCCATGTTTGTAGATTCTGCATACCAGGTTTGGTTCTTCCCAGGCATTCAGGGCATAACTAGATAGAGTTTTCCTGAGGGTGCTGGAGTTTTTCTGAGGTGATATTTCTTGACTTGTCATTACATTATTGCAATAACGGAAGTGTCAATCAATTAATTATTTACACCGAATTGTGGAGAATTTACTTGACTATCACATCTGTAATAATGAAGATGTTTGCTTGAATGGTTTCAGAGTTACATACCCAAAAGTAATGTACCCTAAAGGAAGCTTTTAGCCGTACCTACTACCTTAAGATATTTGTCAGCCTGTAACATGTAATAGTACGCTCATCAGCTGAAAGTGAGTCATGAAAAGTAGAATATGGGTTATGAATAAATGTTTACCCTAAGGGAGTTACAAAGGGGGGGGGGGGGCAGTTGCCCCCAGTGCCCCCCCCTGGATCCGCCACTGGGGTTCGAACCCGGATCGCGGTGCCCGTGTGAAAGGGGGGAAAGAGGCTACAGCACGCTGCATTTAACCCTCCTACCCTCCTGTGGGTCTAATTAGACCCAAACTTCCATAATTTTTACAGCGCGACCCCCATTGTTTAACTCACTATCCTTGGTATCATTCCATAGCTACTTCATCGTAGAATCACAAAAAAGAGTCAAACCCTTTAATTTGGCAATAACGGCTAACCTACGCACATGTATTGCACACCCACTGCTGCAATACGACTTCACCGTAAAAGTTCGTATATTTCCGGAAAACGAAGAAAATGGCGTCATCGCGTAGGTCTCGTATACAACGGAGGAGGTCGCGTCGTTCTTTTCCGACGACAAATTCGCGTCATCCAACGAATCTTCGGACGAGGAAATCGATTTTATGGAGTATGTTGGTACCGTGGCTGTCAGGGACTCCAATTCGGACGAAGAATCAACGTCGACGCGCGTGCCCGTGACTACGGAGCAGTCAATGTGCAGCTCTCAGCCTCATAGTGCACTCGTACGACAGGACGACTCCAGCGCTGATATTCCTGATGCTCGTATTGATTCCAATTCGTTTTCGGAAAATCCGCAAGGTTTTGCATCTTCAATGTTGGCAGATAGTGTATTTGATTTATGGCGAAGCTCAGAACACAGTGACTCCTCTGATGATGATGAACATACATCAGAACCAGAAGGTGTCACTAATATAAGCACACAACAAGACAGTGAAGTAGATAGTACAAACAGTGATGATGGTGCTGATGACAGGGACACAAGTGAAAGTGATGCATCACAAGGTGGTAGTACAATTCATGAGAGTTATCCAGCCGTGAGCATAACAGACACAGACAGCAGAC
>CATKZD010000078.1:7500-18491 GCA_949841015.1 Aplysina aerophoba
CCTAATAATCACAGACATATGACCACAGCCATTCAACCGTATTACCTCTACACACACACACACACACACACACACACACACACACACACACACACACACACACACACACACACACACACACACACACACACACACACACACACACACACACACACACACACACACAAACACACACCACACACACACACACACAGACAGACAGACAGACAGACAGACAGACACGGCAAATGCTGCAACTGTCTTTTATATAAAAGAGATTTGCATTTAGTGATTGATGGTAGTGGTAGATGTACATTGTATGTGAATGACCTCTTAGCATTGTCTAAGTGAAACTACAAGTTTAACACACTGACGAATTAAACTAGTTCCTTTTTGAATTCATGTGCGTGGGCATACAGGTGGTGCTCGTAAATTTCGGCGCCAAAGCACTCGCGCACTAGATCCTTTTAAGCCGAACCAATCCTGACCAATTCATTGCGTACCCCATTAGCTAGTTGAGTGAATGAACGTCCGTCCGTCTGATGGAGTCAGTATTCAGCGCTCCGCACTCTGGTAGCACGGTTTCCTTGACGTACGACAACAATGAAGTAGAAGTGAACGCTTCCCAAGTCACCACGTCTGCGATATCTTTAATATTTCACCTGAATCCAGATACTATCTGGCTGCAGGAAACGATTGGCAGCAGAATTCACATACCCAATGAAGACGGTTCTTTCTCCCTAGAAGGGACCGCAATCGCATACGGACTTAGAGTCAACGATGTACCAGCTGTCACTCCTCAAAGGCAGCCGCAACAAGTGCGCTCGCAGCCTAGTGCCCCCAGCCCTACTGTGACAACACCAGTGAATGGAAATTTTCATGGGAGACCAGTTTTTACCTCCGTAACCAGCAGGAAGACGAAGGTAAAGATCGTTAGAGCGCGCTTGACATACGCGCACAATGGCAAGCCAAACTTTGAAAACATCGATGTTATCTTTGTAGACATCCACGAAGACAGCGCGGACATTGTTTCAATGCTCAGAGCTGTACAGGAGCAGTTTTGGGCCCAATTACGTAATTGTTTCCAACGACGGCCTAGAAATAAAAGATAGCCCTGGAACAAGAGGTACGCTGCTTATTGTTTGTTTTGTATCCCCAGACCCTGAAGTGATCATGCATCTTAATACTTGCAAATAGCTAGCCATTGTTGCATTTCATTTGCAGGTGTCAAGTTTTGGAAAACACCCAGCAGAAAACTGTATGCCATAGACAAAGGGGAGCTAAGAGGGAAAGCCAAATCAGTGCCAAGCACCTACCGAGAATCACCAGGCCCCATCGCCTGTGCTGAACTACAAGAGGTAATGGACGAGCTAAAGTCATCAAAAGAAGCCTGGAAACCATCGAATTAGCACGGTGGGCTCATAGCGGGGCCATTCCCACAGCTTTCAAGCAAGGGTTGACAGATGCATTTAGGTGCAAAATTTGCCAAAACACCCCCTTTGTGCCACCTATCATTCTTGCAAGGTGCTGCACTAACATAATCGGTTGTTAGACCTGTGTTGACAGGAGGTTTTCAGGGCCCAATGCTCTCCAGAAAAACTGTCCAATTTGCCAGCAAGAGCCGGGTTATGCTCAAACAGTCAGGCTCCATGGCCTGGACGAGTTCACTGAAGAGGTTAGGAAACTAGTCTCAACTGCAGATCTGGACTCCGAAGAAGCTGCTGACAGTAGGGAGTAACTTGATTTGCTTTACATGCACCTTTTGTTTTTCTATCGTGTTCATGACTGTACATCTTGAGTTGTGTATATTGATGTATTGTCACGCTGTGGTATCTTCCTTTGACTTTGGACAAACTCAATTTTCAACTTTTTTCTTGAGCTGTACTAATTAGCTGTGTAATCCATGCTCCATTCCATAACATGTTAAACACTTTTAGGCAGTTTCACTTGCTTTGCAATTGCATTATGTAATTAACACACTGACAGAAGTAGAATCTCCCTTTGACTTCCATAATTATGAATGTTGCGTAGGCAGAATAGGTAGTGATAGAACAGGAAAGTGATGAATAAAAAAGGGGAAATTGAAATTGTTCGCTCATAAAGTGCTTTGTGCACTCTTGGAAATAGGAATACCTGAAGATTCCGTGTAGGGTGGAGACCCCTAAGGGAAGGTGGAGCTTCCTGCTATCAGGGCTGGTACTTCATGTACCGAACACGACTATTAATATGCATAGTATTACTATGTTACAATATCATATTTGTCGGGGTATAGTGTTAACGGTCATTTTAGTATTAGGGTTAGGGTTAGGGTTTGGTATTATTTTATATTTCGTTAACGGCCGCTATCAGTGGCGCGCACAATGGCAACTATGAGAGAGAACCCCGAATTGGAATTGGAAGAACTTATTTTGAAGAGAAGAGCGGAAGGGTGCACATATCCTGAGATAAGCGACGAGCTTCGCAGGAAGTTTCCGCAGCAGAGAGGTTATAGCAGTCGCAGCGTTCGCCGCTTCTGTGAAGAACATGCCATTCGAAGAAGCTCACGCTTGAGCCAGAGCAGTCTCAAAAAAGTTGTTGCCACGGCAGTTAGCCAAGTAAGAAAATTGCACTGTGAGTTAAGTCCTTTTTATTTCGCTACTATCACCTGCTTGGTTGATGGTACATGGATGAACGAAGAAGTTCCCTCTGGCAGAAATTCAGTGCAGGTTACTGATGATTATCCAGTTATTAGCTAGTTGACAACAGGTAGATGAGCGAAGCCGATCTGCAATCCAACGAGCAATTCTTTGTTCACATTCCTCCTGGAGGCTTCCAACAGAAAATAATGTAGATATGCTAGAATATCAGCACGTACGTACGTACCTGTCAATTTCAACACCTACATTGTGCTACCTAATTATAAGCGTCCATAGGCTATATGTTGTTGGGACCGCTTTGTAATATAATTAAGTGAATATATATACCCCTGCCATTTGTATGCATGTGCTTTTAGTATAATTATATCAAATGACCACGGTAACCACTTTCATCATTGTGACAATAGCTACCTACTGTGATGGCATCATCATACTTTATCCCTAACCCTTGATGTATAGCTATATTCCTTATATACTTAGGTAGGTCCAACATATGGACGAAAGACTATGAAGGGTTTACTCAGGTCACAAGGTGTATTGCAGGTGAGAAGCAGGTTGGCCATGCTCTGGCTGAAGTACAACCACAGTATCATTATCAACGGTTAACGAGAACCGAGAGTGAAACTAATCCTCACCCATACTTCGCTGAATATTTTGGTCATAAGGTGCATATTGATCAAAATGAGAAGCTTGTCATGTTTGGAGTTACGCACATAGCGGCAATAGATGGATATAGCAGCAAAATTGTGGGTTTCATTTCCATGCCAGTCAAGAACAATGTTGAAATCTACACACATCTGTTCAGGCAAGTTATCTTGATTAGAATTAATTTATTACTGTTGGCTTTGTATCTATGCATGTGAAGAACAGTGTATGTATGCATGTATGTATATATGTATGTATGTATGTATGTATCATTATATATATATGTAAGTATGTTATTTGGTGAGTATGTAGGTGAGTGTACATAATTATGTATGCATTCATGCATGCATGGCTGTATTGATCATGCATGACTGGATGTAAACCTATATATTAATTATTATGTGTCTTATGCTCAACAGGCCTCTCATCCTAGAATATGGGCTGTGGGATGAAATAAGAGTAGATCAGGGGAAGGAGTGGGTCTTGTCACTGTTTGTGCAGGAGCAAATGGCTCACTTACGAACAAACACAGCAAGGCCACCTCATCTGCAAAGCACATCCAAGAAAGTATGTGTTGTATATATAATTACACTGTTGGCATCACAGACCGCTACATTCACTCTTGGATAGATGCATCACTAGCACCTATACTTTGACTTTTCAGAACCACAAAATTGAACGGTTCTGGGTTGAAATTAATAAGAGGGTCAACCCCCTCAAGATTGTTCTTGTGGAAATGGAGAACAACCATAGCATCAGAACACAAGACCAGAGTGACAGCACACACTGCTTTTGTGTTTCATGGATTACCCTGAGAGTGGCTACAGTGGGGACAACATTGGCAGTGCAAGCATGGAATGAACACCCTATACCCGGTGAGATATCAGGAAATGTAATTAAGCACAAGCACTCTATGCACATTCATGTCCAATGTTTTATGCAATGTCATGCATCAATGTAATGATATACATATATGAATAATTATAATTATACATTTCTTTGATGTAATTACTTTACTCCTCACTAGGTCAGGGAATACCTAATCAGCGTGCACGAACTAGCAGAGCAGCAACAGTCCAGTGCCATTAGAGAAAACGACAAGCAGGAGCACACTATCCACAGTCAAACTGCCCCATTCAGCACGTTCAAACCAAGTACGTATGTACGTACATATAGAGGAAACAACATGCAGCAGATATGAAGGAACATTTAAGTAATCACATGGCACCGTGAAGAAGGATGATGCAGGAAGATAATATATTTGACTAGTTGTACTATTGTTGCTATAATTAGGTTAAAATGCTATTTCTACTACATACGTAAACCCAGATATAGGTGATAACACCTCTCACCACTTTCCAAAGTTGTCACATCTATCTCCACTGCCTCGCTGCTGACTGACGCTCCATTTGTAGACCACACTCTGATTCTGTAAGCTGTTCCTGGTTCCAGACCACTCAGTGTGACACTAGTGCTGGCCCCTCCCACAATCCTCTCATACTGTGGAGTCACCACTGGGGGAACTCCAAGGTCCTGTCTCTGATAGCTCACATAGTATCCTGTAGCACCCGACACTGGGAACCAGGAGACGCTCACTGTTGTAGTTGTAGCAGCTCCTTGAGTGATGGAGGAGGGTGGCTGCAAGGCTGTGTTCACTGCATGTTGTAATGCAGAGGTACAGAGTAACAGTAAAGAGTATATACTTTGCATATCCAGGCAGAAATTTGCTATTACTTTGGCAGGCAAATTTATCTTGGTCATAATTATCACTGCAGGGGAGAAGACACTACTGTAATATAATTTGTTGCACACACACAAACTAATTGGAATAGAAATTGTGCAATCTGGCACATACGTATATTGCCTGCTACACTTCCTATTTTTTTGCAGTCACTTGTTTTAGCATAACTTTTATGCTGCACGACATCACATCTCAGGGGACAGGCCACAGAAGAAATGGGACCAGTAACTGAACACAAACTCTTGACCTACGCTCAAAAGCAGAGTTTCAGCCAAACGAGTTGCTGATCGTAGTCACATCGTTCCTTATGTGCTGGTCATGAGTGTGCAGCCGACCAAATAAATAAAAATGAAATATAATATTATGGTACTCACCTCCATCTTTAAGATACACTCCAATGATTACTGATGAGCTTGCATTCCAGGTCTTGGTTCACATATGCTGTTGAGTTGGTGTACATGTGGATGTGGGTATGCCTAAAGAGTAGTGGGTCTGCACCTATACCACCTATACCACCATTGCGGACACATCTGTCACCACAGACACCGCAAGGCTGTGCACACTCCTCCAGTACCCCACCGCTGTTATGCCATATTACTTTCGTAGTATGTTGGCTCTCGCCATAGCAAACAATGTGATCATTACCACGTGGAGCTCCATGTCCCCCACGTGGGCTGTTGGTGAGTGTGAGTGTGGTGTTGGTGACAAAGCTGTTGTTAGGAAAGAACACTCTCAATCCTCCATCCTCATTCACTAACGAAAGACCATCTATATGGAAGTAATGAAAAGAAACCAAATTTAAGGTAAAAGATATATACATACATTAATACAATCAATTGTTTGCATGCAGTGAAAGCTTGTGTGACCTCCTGGAAAGATTAATGGTTGAAATTACAGCATGACAAATTAAATATATGTAGCACAATCCAAGAACTGGCAAACACAATTCTAAGCAAAACATGTAAATTGACTAGCTACACCAACTAAGAGAGGCCAAAAAGTGTTAAATACACAATCAATCAATCAAAATGTTTACCACACAAGATGCCATACATACTGAAAAAAATGTTGAATACACAATCAATCAATCAATCAAAATGTTTACCACACAAGATGCCATACACACTGAAAAACATGTTGAATACACAATCAATCAATCAATGGCTCAGCTCTGTCTCCTTTCCAGAAGGCAGCCAGTACACATAACACACAAGATGTTATAAACACTAAATACACATATAGTCACTAAACAGACACATACACTATAGAATGAGGATGGAAGGAAAAGGAAATGGGTGCTAACCAGGCCTGACCAATGTAACTACAGGTCACTAACTGATCCTAACAGCTGAGTCACACCTCCTTCAATTCGTAGTGAGGGTGCGCCATATACGTACGTAAAATGTCTCCTTTGAAACTCCCACACTAACTGATGAGGTTTTTTATAGAAGACATTTATACTCATCTGTTGCAAGTACCACGTCTTGCATATTATGATGGTCTTTACTTCATATTCCAATATAAGGTCACCTCTCCAAACATTAAGACAGGTCAAAATTGAGGCTTTTTTCAGAACTGGCATCTTTTGCAACCAAATACATCCTGTGGGAAACTTCTATGTGGCTAGGTTCTTGCATGCTGGAACGATTTGGGAAACTACACTAGCCGATGACTGATTTGAGAGGATCTCCAGACGTTTCGGCCCGATCTGGGGCCTTCTTCAATGGATATGACATGTCATATTCATTGAAGCTCCACATATCTGCCAATGTGTGTCCAGTAATTAATTTATACAAGGTAGCAAACAAAACGTTCCCACCTGCTGTACAGCTTCTCCAACAGTAGCACATAAAGGTGTAGCTATGTATAGTCCCCAATCATGTCAGTGTGACTGCATACTCACATGTAACTGCCACTGAGTAGCTAGCTCTTCCCAATTCTATTGGTGTGCTGTCCTGAACAGTACAGGTATAGTTCCCAGCGTCATTTTCATTGCGCATATTCACCACCAAGATGTTGCCCTGTTGGACCTTGGCTGCCCACTCAGGATCAACTGCTCCTGCATCACAAGAGCCCCCAGGACAGGTCCACTGATAGCTCAGCACAGTGGTGGATGGCACTCCTACAAATCTGCACACCAAAACCAGGGTGGTGCCTTGCTCCACCGTAGCAGTGTTGGGGTAGGCATCAATGACAACTGTACAGAGATGTTATAGATGGTAAAACCAAAGTTGATTAGTAAATGGTAGATACGTAGATGGTAAAGCAGAATTTATTATTATAGGATTTACAATAATTATGCATAAAGTATATTAATAACCCACAACCAGCTGTGTCAGTGAACCAATCATGCTATGGAAAAGTTGACGTGCAATGACTGGCCTAGCCATATAAAAGTAATATTGTAACATAGTAATAGCGAAAGCTGCCATAACTTATTATATGTACAGTAACTTTAGAGGACGACCCCCGCTACTGGGGATATCCCATGTCCAATTGAGATTGATTGATTGATTGATTGATTGATGAGTAATAGCGAAAGTGTATTAGGGTACGCGAAGTACTAGGGAGAAAAAGACTAAGTCTTGTATAATGCCGTAATCGCCGAGGTACAGTTGCGTCATGCCTCTCACCATGTGCCTTTTGAGACTGAACCAAACCGCGATCTGAAGAAGGGAGAGAGCGCGTGTAAAGATTCGTGGTATGAGCAGCCGCGAATAAGAAATCTTCCAACTATTCATTCGGATCGTGCTGACTGAGGGAAAGTCCCCAGCATCAGCTACGCTTTTTCTGCTATTTGCATGGGATAACTCACCTCCGATTGCCATTACGAAGAGGAACATTGCATAGAGGATCGCCATACTGATCTTTATGTGTGCGTAAGTGGGATAATGGAGACGCCTCCGTGACGTCATAACTTACCGTATAGCGGGAAATTTTGGACGGTGCAAATTTTTGTTTAAATGGCTGTAAGGCCTTTAGAATAAATTTTCGTATTCTTATTTTCGTATGTTCGCGTGCGCGGATAATCTACGCCTCCTGGCAAGTACACGTGTCAATAATGTCGTTTTCGGTGGAGTCAATGGTGAGGGGGGCCCGGGGTACCATGTCTACAAATCCATAATGGTGTACGAAAGGCAGAGGAATCCTCAAATTGACAACAGTGGCCTTGCCGATCATTTGTGTCATTGCTACCATTGCTCCTGGATTGCTTAAGTGAGCACAAACTGTGGTCGGTTGGTGTTAGCGTTAAGAAACTGTGTAGCCGACAGGCATGTTCATTGTTGTGTGGCTACCATATGCAAAGTAGATTGGTGCCCCTCTACTGTGTGCCACATCTGAAAAGTGGGGGTATATATTTGCTCTTCATTGATCGTCACATGTGAGCACTTTGGCCTCCCAACAACATAGCACACAAAATAGTAGCAGGCAGGTACACCTAATCTCCAATTAGCTAACGTAAGTTGCGCCTGCCCGCTGAACTTTTAGCTACACACAGAGTTTTTATAGTGATGAACTTCTCAAATGCTCTCAGAAGACAGGCAAATTCACAGCTGTATACTCTGGCCTGTCTGCAAAATGGAGCGAATCCCTTAATTTTTGCTTCAAGTTTGAAGAGTCTCAGAAATTGTCCTCAAATTGGCAACAGTGGACTTTGTGTAGCTACCATATGCAAAGTACTTGTGTCGTGACCCTAGGTACCTTTGTGCACCTATACAATGTGCCACTCCTGGAGGGAATATGTGAGCACTTGAAGTTTGCCTACCAGCAGACTGTGAGCTCACAAGTAGCTTATTGAATATATATATAGTAGCAGGCCGCTAGACCCACCTTCCAATTATATAGCTGTGTGCTAGCGCTGAATCTGGAGGGTGTATGTGAGCCCTTATAACTAAGCCTAACATTATAGAATTATGTATAATTATGTCCGTATGCATGTATACAACTATACTATTATGAAAGATGTACAAAGTGCAAAATATAATACTACAATGTCACTCGTAAATTAAGCATGTAGCTAGATTCTAATAATAACTGCAGATGCTACTGAAAGCAAGTTTCATAGGTGCCCTCTCCCTTCATCGCCTTTGTGTTGCTCAATACACCATAGGCTGGGTTGGTCTGAAGCTCATGAAGGTCGTCGGGGTAGGCATCAATGACAACTGTACAGAGATGTTATAGATGGTAAAGCCAAAGTTAATTATTAAATGGTTTACTATATGGATGCATGAACCAAACCGCGATCTGAAGAAGGAAGAGAGCGCGTGTGAAGATCCGTGGTATGAGCAGCCGCGAATAACACAAAACTTCCAACTATTCATTGATACCGTGCTGACTGAGGAAAAGTCCCCGGCATCAGCTACGCTTTTTCTGCTATTTACATGGAATAACTCACCTCCGATTGCGACTACCAAGAGGAACATTGCGTAGAGGATCGCCATACTGAGTCTTTATGCGTAAGTGGGTAAGACGTCTCGCGTGACGCCATAACTTACTTAATTAATGGAACACCAGCAATCCAAAATGGTGTACGAAAGGCAGAGGAGTTCTCAAAATTGACAACAGTGCCTTTTGTGTTATTACTAACACTGCTCCTTGATTACTAAAGTTAGCACAAACAGTGGTCTGTTGGTGTTATATAGCGTTAAGAAACCTTTATGTAGCTGACAGGGGTGTTGTGTAGCTACCATATGCAAAGTATATAGATTGGTGCCCCTCTACTGTGTGCCACATCTGGAAAGTGGGTGTATATACTTGTTCTTCATTGACCTTCACATGTGAGCACATTGTCCTCCCAACAGACTGTAAGCACACAAAATAGTAGCAGGCAGCTAGACCCACCTTCCAATTAGCTAACGGAAAGTTCTACCTGCTGGACTTTTAGCTATACACAGAGTTTATAGTGATGGTGATTATGGTAGTTACAGTGATGGACTTCTCAAATGCTGTCAGAGGACAGGTATATTCACAGCTGTATACGAGAAATACTCTGGCCTGTCAGTCAAACTGGAGTAAATCCATATTGCTTCAAGTTGAAGAGGCTCAGAAATTTTCTTCAAATTGACAACAGTGGCCTTGCCAACCATTTGTGTCATTACTACCATTGCTCCTGGATTGCTTAAGTTAGCACAAACAGTACTAGTGGTGTTGGCATTAAGAACTTTTTGTGTCGCATTAAGAAAATTGTTGTGTCTCTACCCTAGGTACCCTTGGGCCCCTCCACAATGTACCGCATCTGGAGGGTATATATATGTGAGCACTTTGTCCTCCCAACTGACTGTAAGCACACAAATGTATTGTATAGTAGCAGGCAGCTAGACCCAATTTCCAATTAGCTAACGTAAGTTGCATTATACACACAGAGTTTTTATAGTGATGGACTTCTCAAATGCTGTCAGAAGACAGGCATATTCACAGCTGTATACTCTGGCCGGTCTGCAAAATGGAGCAAATCCATTAAGTTTTGCTTCAAGTTTGAAGAGTCTCAGAAATTGTCCTCAAATTGGCAACAGTGGACTTTGTGTAGCTACCATATGCAAAGTACTTGTGTCGTGACCCTAGGTACTTTTGTGTCCCTCTACAATGTGCCACATCTAGAGGGAATATGTGAGCACTTGAAGTTTGCCTACCAGCATACTGTGAGCTTATTGAATATATAGTAGCAGGTCGCTATAGACCCACCTTCCAGTTAGCTAACGTAAAGTGGAGTCTAGTTAACCAGACCAGACTTGTAGTGCTACACATCTCAATAACACGTTAGTAGTAACTAATATGTGCTACATTCAAGCTAGCTAGACTAAGTCAAATGTTTCAATTGGCTGCACTGCCCTCAGAAAGCAAGACATGTCTTCATGCAGCAACACCAAAAGCGTTTTATACCATCAGCAGGGCAGCACAAGATTGCTTCCTTGACATTCATTTATGCACAATATTATTATGCCCTTTTTGATGTAGTGCTTTAGTATAAATGCATGCCAGCTCAGCTGTCA
>CATKZD010000079.1:0-77805 GCA_949841015.1 Aplysina aerophoba
AAGTAATAACAAAAACAGGAAGTCATTATCGAGAGGAAGTAATTATCACTGTCTTGACATTCACATTACAACTGATCACAAATGGCAACTAACAAACCTTGCTCTTCGATCTCTCCCTCTTGCTGCTGCCCCACCCCCTCCCACTGCTGCCCCACCCCTCCACGGTGGAGGGACCTGAGGTGATATGGGTGGGGGGCAAAGCGGGCGATGGTGTCCATCTGGTGGCTGTAGTCAGTCACCTCGAGCGGGGCCTCCCGCATGGCCTCCCGCTCAGTGCGAATGTCCTCCTCTCTGTCACGAGCAAGCTGGTCCCGGTCCTCCTCCCCTGGGAAGTAGGCCTCGTGCTACAAGCAACCAGGGAGAGCGGAGAGGGTGTGCACGGTGAGTAGGGGGAATCACCACACAACGGCCTGTCTACCGACCCACATCTCACACACACTCCCACCACACACACACACACACACACACACACACAATCACACTCCCAGTCTAGCATGCTAGACCCTCCCACTCAATGAGGAGGAAGGAGGGTCTAGCAAGCTGGACATGCTCCACATGCACACCACACCCTTACACCTCCCCCACACACTAGTAGTGCACCAGCACACTCACCCTCTCCTGACCCCCACCCCCAGCCCCGCCCTCCTCCTCATCAAACATGATTTCTCCTTCCTCAAGCCCAGCCTCCTCTCCGTCATCGCCATAGTAACCTTCCTCCTGCAGTGCTGGATCCTCAGTACCCTGACTCCGCCCACCCAGCCGAGAGAATACGTCACCCCTGCTCCCCTCTGGTCCCGCCCCCAGCACAGGGATGCTGCTCTCTGTCATCTCGCTGCTTACCCCGACCGAGGAGGAGCTGACGACACTGCTGGGAGGCGTGTGTGGCTTGGGCTGCCTCGAGGGCGGAGGCACCCCTCGGCCTCTTCCACCTGCTCCACCCCTGCCCCTCCCACCTCCAGGAAACATGCCCATGCTCTGCCCCCGTGGGTTGTGCCAGAACAGCTGCACAGCCATTTTGTTAATAGACTTCCCAAACCGCTTTGCTTGCACTGCTTGATCCTACAAGGGACGGGGACCTTGCTACCGTGTGCACATACGCACACACGCATGCATACACACATGCACACTAACACTCACACACTCACATTGGTCCTAAACTCAACGGTGGCAAATTTCTTCTCCGGAAAGCACTGGAGGTTCGTGACCTCCCCAAAGGCAGAGAAGTGGCCTCGCAGGATGCCTGCAGTGTTGAGTTCCACCGGTAGCCCCTTCACGTGGAGTGTGGTACACAGCTGGGCCTCATCTGCTGTAATACGCCGGCGGGGGATTCCCCGTCCTGCCCCCAAGGACTGCCCTGCTGATTCCTCCCCTTCATTGCTAGGCAATGCTCTGGAGACACCACGTCTGACCCCTCCCCCTCCCCTCGGTGGCGCTCCACGCTGTCTCATCCTGGGGTCTCCTTTGGCCTTTCTGAAGAATGGATTTACTTCAAGATTTTCTTGTGCTGTTTGGTTCAACTCACTGTCCTGATTAAAGGGGCCTCCTCCTCCTCCTCCAAAAACCTGGCCCTGCTCTTGCATGTCCTCCACCTCCCTCTGCCACGCCTCCTCCAGTGTCAGATGCTGGTAGGGAATGCCCCCCATTATAGGAGGGGGCGGCCGTTTGCGGAAGAACTCAAGCTGAGGGACAGCCCCCAAGTCAAACTGAGGGAAAGTCCCCTTGACAGCATCGGCATACGAAGGCACAGCACCTCCACTGCCTACAGAGGAGGGTACCGCCTGCAAACCAGACCCCATCCAGACAGGCTGCGGCCCTGCCAGCTGGCCGTGGTGGTCCAACGGAGCCATGCCTGTAGGGACATTGGTAGGTTATTATAGGGAAGTGATGGTCCCTCTCCCTCCACCCACCCACTCACCCTCCCCCCACCCACCCACTCACCCTCCCCCCACCCACCCACTCACCCTCCCCCCACCCACCCACTCACCCACCCTCCCTCCACCCACAAGCTGATTTCACAACCTCCTCACCAGCACTGTCAGAGCTGCCCAAATCCCTCTTCTGCTGGAGCATTCTACCCCGTGCGATGGCCTGGGCGTTCCTCGTAGAGTGCCTCGCTTGTTGTTTCTGCGAAGAGACAACCAAAAGAATCACCACTCACCGCTGGCCAACGACAATGCAGCGTAGAATATGCATAGTCGGATGGCTTTGCCTACTTAGTCGCAGCTTGGCGAGACAGCGCCTAACCGCCACATGCTAGTCACCTTCAGCTCACGGTACTGAGAGGCCATTTTACCCCTAGCTGCTGGCCACTAAAATCTCATAGATCAATGTGTATAATTATGATCATGGAGCTAGCGATGCTAAAATCCGCGCTAAAAATGGCGCGTGGCCTGCCCTGCTGCTGGATCATCATCATACATGTGTTGCACGGTTGCGTACGTTTGGATGAATGGACGGTCTGTGATGGGATCGAGCAGGTTATCAAGCTTTCATGACACTCTTACAGAAAAATGCCACCGCTTCTAGTTGACTGCTTGTCTCACCCCGCAGCCTTACTGATGTTGGACAGCAGCCTTGCTGATGTTGGACAGCAGCCTTGCTGATGTTGGACAGCAGCCTTGCTGATGTTGGACAGCAGCCTTGCTGATGTTGGACAGCAGCCTTGCTGATGTTGGACAGCAGCCTTGCTAATGTTGGACAGCAGCCTTGCTGATGTTGGACAGCAGCCTTACTGATGTTGGACTGCAGCCTTGCTGATGTTCCACTGCCGCACGTAGCTACTCGGACCGAGGCACTTTTGCACAAGTGAGTAGCTAACGCCCTGAGCTCTTCCACATCTGATCATGAATTAACCTCTTATATAAAGGATATGCATTAGCAATTAAACCCGTAATGATGTACACACCTTAAACGCTACTATGGTGTGCTATTGTAGCTGATCAAGTCACTTCAATCTCTCTTAAAAAACACAGTTTTCAAATTACCCCGTCAGTAGTTTTTGGCTGGAAATCACGCGCGACTATTTGATGACGCTGTATTCTCCGTATCACAGCTGAAAGAGTACTGTCTCCTCTTACTTCTCCGTAAAACTACTTTCCTTCGTCTTTCAGCTTTCGTGCAGTGCAACGTTAGAGTTACCACACGGTGAAATGTATTCAAAATTCCCAAATTTTACCCTATACTGTGCATTTTCATCTACTTAATCCATTTTCACTTGCTATAATGCAAATGCTGTAGGTCAAGTAATGCAGTAGTGCAGTTTGCCGAGCTGTGTACATCGTTTGATTAGTGTCTGCGGTTGACGCCACAACTCTATTAGCCAAAATTATTGGCTCGCTCAACATTGACTGGAAGTGGATGGGGCTACGTCAGACTACGGTCAACATTGTTCCACATGCGTTAATGTACCTGGCCTTGCTTACTCAGCTGGACGTGTTGACAGAGTGACAGTCCATGACCAGTTGACAGTCAATGGTCGATTGTCAGTCTATGGCTGGCAGCCTGACATTGTGCTAGTTCTTGGTCTGCTGCTTCAGGGAAGGCAGTGTGGCCAGTGACACCAACATGCATGAGCAGTCAGGGAAACCAGCGCTGCCCTTGAAGGGTGCCAGGCGGTACTCACACATGCAGGTGGTACACAGAGGGGTGGTGAGAGTTGTTAGCAAAGTTAATGCCCATGTGCCAGCACCTCATTAAGCAGAGGAGGAGGCAAGGGAGTGACCATAATCATCACTTTGCAGGAAAACCATACACCTTATCATCCCATGGGGTTACTCGTGCATGAGGGCAGCTCTGCGTACCAGCCTCATACACTGGGGTTGTATGCAGGATCAAAGTGGATGTGTGCATGCGTGCGAGTGTGTGTGTGTGTGTGTGTGTGTGTGTGTGTGTGTGTGCGTGTGTGTGTGTGCATGTGTGTGTGTGTGTGTGTGCATGTGTGCATGCGTGCGAGTGTGTGTGCGTGTGTGTGTGTGCATGTGTGTGTGTGTGTGTGTGTGTGTGTGTGTGTGTGTGTGCGTGTGTGTGTGCATGTGTGTGTGTGTGTGTGCATGTGTGCATGCGTGCGAGTGTGTGTGCGTGTGTGTGTGTGCATGTGTGTGTGTGTGTGTGTGTGTGTGTGTGTGTGTGTGTGTGTGTGTGTGTGTGTGTGTGTGTGTGTGTGTGTGTGTGTGTGTGTGTGTGTGTGTGTGTGTGTGCGTGTGTGTGTGTGCATGTGTGTGTGTGTGTGTGTGTGTGTGTGTGTGTGTGTGTGTGTGCATGTGTGTGTGTGTGTGTGTGTGTGTGTGTGTGTGTGTGTGTGTGTGTGTGTGTGTGTGTGTGTGTGTGTGTGTGTGCACCTATATGTATGTATGTAGCTACACTTCACAATGTTGACAGCGGCTCCCTTGCATAGTACAATGCGCCCCACCCAGCCCCACCCACCCTGCATGCACACGACAGACACTCTGTGAGTGCACATGCACCAGATGTACTTCCGATGTAAAAAACCATCAAAATTTTATGACAAGCGGAACTGAATACACCTAAGCTAGTCTAATAGCATTGCACAAAAATGTGCATATTTGGTTTTCAATTTAGTGTAAAAATTGTTATGCTTAATGTCAATGAATGGGTACAGTCACAGTGTGAAGAGCATGAACTTCAGGCCTTGCAAGACTCATACCATCAGTCACTCTCTTGCACCAGCTGTGAACAGAGACAAGATTACAGTTATCCGTGTTAAGGTGTTCCATGAGTAGCAACCTACAGTATGTATTAGTCTCACCTATCACGGTCTTTGCTTCTCTGGTTGACCCCTGCTCCCCTCCTCTCGGCTGACAGGCAGACTTCACCTCCGTCCCCTCAAGAGCGGAGGCCTCTCCCTGTGTGGTCAGAATGAGGTCACTCTGTCCTAAGACGTAGTTTGCCACTACTGCCGTTTGACCACTGGTGAGGGTACGCTGGGATAATTGCTGGTCGTGGGTGTTGCCAACGGGTTGGTTGTTCACAGACCATGTGCACTCCTCAAGAAAGTTGTACTTGAACTCAAAGAGGAGTGCTCTTTGTTGTGGGGTTAGCTCCACGGGGCACCCCAGGGGTATGACACCTGACATGTCGGTCGGACAGGGGGCTGCGAGGACAAGGAGTGATAGCCCACATATAAGCCAGCCACTGCTTAGCATCCATTGATGGAGTCTGCATAGCACAACATGCACATGGCTTCTTGCAGTGTGATTCAAATTTTACTCACCTGTCGGGTGTGGGTCGGTGTACCTCCTGTCACGAACAGGCAGAGCATGTCCTCCCAAAACTGCCAACGCCACCACCTGCAACAGAGACAGTCAGCAGTTGAAAGCCGGCTTCATCAATTCAATGACTAACATTCACAGTGACGATGGCAGAGTATGCACTGTGGCCCCCATGCTGATGTATGCTGGACATGTACTGCCACCTCCCCTGCAGCTCACGCAGGCCACAGACCACCCACTCACTCAGACAACGAGGACCAGCCTCCCCACTCACCCAGCCAACGAGGACCAGCCTCCCCACTCACCCAGCCAACGAGGACCAGCCTCCCCACTCACCCAGCCAACAAGGACCAGTCTCCCCACTCACCCAGCCAACGAGGGCCAGCCTCCCCACTCACCCAGCCAACAAGGACCCGTCTCCCCACTCACCCAGCCAACGAGGGCCAGCCTCCATGCTACTGCTGTTGCACTTGGCATGACTTGGGTAGGGTCCTGAGAGTCACACAGTTATAGGAAGCTGAAGCAGGTGTTGTTGTTTGGTGAAGTTTTCTGAAGTCTTTGCTGCCTGCTCTCCATGATGGACTCACTTATATACCCATGGAACACTGTATTGTGTGGGTGGTGTACTAGTCCAGCCCGCCGAACCCTCTTACTAAATGCTCTTCAAGCCCTATGGGTGCGAATGGGAAAGAGGGTCCAGCAGCAGTCACTGATGGTAATGATCATTCAACACCCCTTTGATACTCGTCGTAACAAACCACAGTTTGCATAGGGCAAATCGCAGCATGCAAGTGTATATTCGGATGGCGCTAGCGTGAATGCAAGGTAACTAGCTATGTCTGTTTTGTGTTCTGAGGCCTTGCCATGCTGCAGGCTTTGTTGCGCTAACCTCGGTCCAAAGACCGCAATTGCTCAAGAGGATAGGGCCAGTTTCACCTTTTGGCGCTGTTCTCACACTTCCATATTGGCAATCACAAGTTCTAGTAGGCGGTAGTACGATTTGATTGGTCAGATGTTATGCAACGCCGCTGACTGATGATGGACGCTCTTTCCCATTTTGTCTTGCTGCCTTGCCTTGCTTACAAAATAAAAGGCTAGGAGGGTCCAGCTGGCTGGACTAGTGGTGTACAGGGTGTGCTAATTCAGAAACTTATTTCACTGTCTGGGAATGGAAACCATCCAGTGGAACTAAACTTCAAAGGTTGCTACATGTTATGCAAATCGGTGTAGAGTATAGTTGTCCTGACAATTCAAAGTAAGTCACACCCTTCACATTACATTCTAAGAAAGGCTGCATTGGCATTCTGCACTTTGCAGGTTGTTTAATTATGTATTCTCGGAACCTATAATTACATATAAACCATTAGGTCATTGCAAACATGTCATGAAGAGGGAAGTGACCTGACTGGCATGGTGTGATTTGGTGCAGCACTTTGATGATTCTTGCTAGAACAGCAACAATACTCTTGGTGAACAAGTGCACCAGTTAACTGGTGCTGGCTAGTTTACACTTCATCAGGTCAACCAGAAGGGCATGGCACCTTACCATGCTACGTACTAGTGCAGAGCATGGAGAATGAATCACACACGATTGATGTGCAAATGGAGCACAGTCCGGCCCTTAGCCACAACCCTGCTGCTATGAAGCTTGACCACCCATTGACACTAGTCTTCAAGAGTGGCACCAGGTGTGTGCAGATGGGTGCTCTTATAGGGTTTAGTTCTAAGTTTGTCAAACTTCTCACATTACATCACCTCAATATGCAGTTGATTAGGAAGGGATCCACTTTTACACGAGGTCATTGGAATGATGGCAAGAGAAAGTAAGTGACAGGAGACCAAAACTGAGAGAGAAAGCAGGAATGGAAGACATGGAATGCCATATTTGTGCACTGGTGTGCAAGGGAAATGGTGGATTGCCTACATTGGAGAGACGGTGGGAACACTGGAGACCAGAGTGAAGGAGCACAGGAATGCAAGTCAGAAGGGAGCACTGGAAAAGTCAGCATTGGCAGAGCACGCATGGATGAACTACCATTCAATGAAGTGGTAGGAAGTCTCCGTGAATGAACAGGCCAAGACTGCCAAGAAGTACTAGTGAAGGAGGTCATCCACATCCAACGGAATCCCCCATCCCTCAACAGGGATGGAGGTCTGGAGCTGCCTAGATGCTGGATGGCTGCATTGAAGGACACAAGAAGCGGACCCAACCAATCACCTGCGGCAACTGACAGTTCCAGTGACAGCACTTGATGGATAGAAGGTTCTATAATGGCATGTGTTCATACTAGTTTCATCGTCACCCTGAAGAAGGTCAGAGTACCCTGACCGAAATGTTGCCAAGGAGAAGCCTTTTTCACATGCTGGAATGAGAGAACACCTACCTTTTCTCACCATTAGGTCATTGCAAACATGGCATGAAGAGGGAAATGACCTAACTGCCCACACCTGAGGGAGAAAACAGGAGAATGGAGGAAATTGGGTGCCATATCTGTGCTTTAGTGCAAGAGGAATGGCTTTGGGGTTGGGACACAGCTGTTGATGGTGTGATTTGGTGCAGCACTTTAATGAGTCTTGCTAGAATGATATATTGTATATAAATACCATATTTCATTATCAGCTCGACGACTTCAGTAGGTTATAGATTGAGTGAGATTGTTATACGTAATTTCACCCCTTTCCCTGTGCCCAGTAACGCTGACAGACACTCTCTACCAGTGCACGTTCCGTCCTTTGGAGAGCCAGTTGAGATTTAGCTAGCATGCGGTGTGCAGATGTGGTTCACCAGCTCCACTCGGCCGCATCAATGGGGACCATATGTATCAATGACCACCAATGGGCTGTATACACAATGATCATTCTGTAGGACAACAGTCAATGTCAATTGATCAGAAGGAATGCTGTGGTTACATGTTTCATACATACAGATGCGCATGCTCATTAGAGCACTGTTCTTGTCTTGCAGTCTGTGAATGTGTTACACGGAGAAGGTGCTCGTGAGTGCCGCGTCACCTGACTTGCATGTGACCGACAGCCCCTTCAGTGAGGCAAAGGCATCACCTCCAACCACTAGGATCATCAGCACATTCTCCATCTCAGTCACCTTGCCTCTCGCTGTCGTAGGTAGCGCTTGGTGTGACATGGGCACCAACTTCTCTCTGTCATACTCCCACGTCAGCCCTTCTCCATTACCGGGATGAGCAGACAGCATACACTGAAGAAAGGCGACCTGAAGATTTGACTGGTCCTCGTGCAGCGTGATGGTGCAACCAACGGTGGTGAATATGATGTGTGAGTCATTATAGGGGTAGAAGCACTCGGTGCTTTTCAACTCCGTCTCGTTCACTGATCTCCTGTCAGCGGCAAGTGGATGGAAGCAGTAGTGTTCATAATATATACTTACATACATGAGGCACACAGGTGTTGTGCAGGTGGTGATCAATGAAGAGGCACTGTTACCCCAGTCTCACCGATCACGGTCTTTACTTCTCTGGTTGGCCCCTGCTCCCCTTCTCTCGGCTGACAGGAGCACTTCACCTCCATCCCCTCAAGAGCGGAGGCCTCTCCCTGTGTGGTCAGAATGAGGTCACTCTGTCCTGAGGCGTACTTTGACACTACTGCCGTTTGACCACTGGTGAGGGTACGCTGGGATAATTGCTGATTGCGGGTGCTGCCAACGGATTGGTTGTTCACATACCATGTGCACTCCTCAAGAAAGTAGTCCTGGAAGTTAAAGAGGAGCGCTTCTTGTTGTTGGGTTAGCTCCACGGGGCACCCCAGCAGTATGACGCCTGACATGTCGGTCGGACAGGGGGCTGCGAGGACAAGGAGTGATAGCCCACATATAAGCCAGCCACTGCTGAGCATCCATTGATGGAGTCTGCATATAGCACAACATGCACATGGCTTCTTGCAGTGTGAGTAAAATTTTATTCACCTTTCAAGTATGGGTCGGTGTGCCTCCTGTCACGAACAGGCAGAGCATGTCCTCCCAAAACTGCCAATGCCACCACCTGCAACAGAGACAGTCAGCAGTTAAAAGCCGTCTCCATCAATTCAATGACTGACATTCACAGTGACGATGGCAGAGTATGCACTGTGGCCCCCATGCTGATGTATGCTGGACATGTACTGCCATCTCCCCTCCAGCTCACGCAGACCACAGACCACCCACTCACCCAGCCAATGAGGACCAGCCTCCCCACTCACCCAGCCAACGAGGACCAGCCTCCCCACTCACCCAACCAACGAGGACCAGCCTCCATGCTACTGCTGTTGCACTTGGCATGACTTGGATAGGGTCCTGATGGTCACACAACTATTGGAAGCTGAAACAGGTATTGTTGTTCGGTGAAGTTTTCTGAAGTCTTTGCTGCCTGCTCTCCATGATGGACTCACGTATATACGCATGGAACACTGTATTGTGTGAGTGGTGTACAGGATGTGCTAATTCAGAAATTCATTTCACTGTCTGGGAACAGAAGCCATCCAGTGGAACTAAACTTCAAAGGTTTTGCTACATGTTATGCAAATCGGTGTAGAGTATAGTTGTCCTGACGATTCAAAGTAAGTCACACCCTTCACATTACATTCTAAGAAAGGCTGCATTGGCATTCTGCACTTTGCAGGTTGTTTAATTATTGTTTAATTAATATATTCTCAGAACCTATAATCTATATATATATTTTCGTAGAGCCGTCATCCTTTGTTCGCAAACTCCTCCCGCAGCGTGTCTGCGACGGACGCGAAACTCGGCCTTATTTCAGGGAGCCGCACGGGGAGTGTCATAAGGGGGTAGGCGGAAGACGATTCGTTACGGCCGAGAAGAGCGCCGCACAGTTTCCCACTCTTACGGAAATAGACGCCATGTTTTTCTTGCGTATACGGATGGCGAATGCGAGATTCCGGACACATTGTTGTGTGTAAAAAAAAAAGGCGGTTCAATGGCAAGAGGAGACGCTTGCGCTCTCTGGCACGCAAAGGCACCTAGAGGGACCATTGTGCACAAATAAGCAACAAAAATTGCATGTGCTGTGGTTTGCCCAAGTCAAACTGCCAGACAGCTTGCTTTGGCTACATATATGGAGGAGGATGAGAGGGTGGCAGTAGCAATGGACAAAGCATGTACAGATCCAGCAGTAAGGAGAGCTATGGAGAGATTATGGCAGAAGAGGTTTACATAGCTAGTGGTTCCCATCCCTCAACCAGATCCTGAATGATATGACTCTCGCAATGTGGACTGATTACTGATGTCATCTTATTTATTTTCTTACTCCTATATAGTGCTGCATGGGGCAGTAAGGCCCTAGTGTGCTGTGGCACATGGTGCACTCTAATAATGAATTATGAATTATGAATTATATTCCCGGGATGGTGTTATTTGTATAAATTATGGCCAAGAGCTATATAGCTAACAACAGTGGTACCATCAAGGCTCTGTCGTTGAATCACAGTTGTCGGAGCGCCGTCGAAGGACCGCTGTCGAAGGAGCGCCGTACCAGTAAAGCCCGCCGAAGGCGGGCTTCTCTGCTAGTTACATATAAACCATTAGATCATTGCAAACATGTCATGAAGAGGGAAATGAGCTGACTGGCCCCACCTGAGGGAGAAAACAGGAGAAAGGAGGAATTTGCGTGCCACATCCGTGCACTGGTGTGCAAGAGAAATGGTTTATGGATTGCCTGCGGGTGGGGCACAGCTGTCGATGGTGTGATTTGGTGCAGCGCTTTGATGAGTCTTGCTAGAACAGCAACAGTACTCTTGGTGAACAAGTGCACCAGTTAACTGGTGCTGGCTAGTTTACACTGCATCAGGTCAACCAGAAGGGCATGGCACCTTACCAGCAACCTATGTACGCACTAGTGCAAAGCATGGAGAATGAATCACACACGATTGATGTGCAAATGGATCACAGTCCGCCCTCAGCCACAACCCTGCTGCTATGAAGCTTGACCACCCATTGACACTAGTCTTCAAGAGTGGCACCAGGTGTGTGCAGATGGGTGCTCTTATAGGGTTTAGTTCTAAGTTTGTCAAACTTCTCACATTACATCGCCTCAATAATTATGCAGTTGATTAGGAAGGGATCCACATTTACACGAGGTCATTGGAATGATGGCAAAAGAAAGTAAGTGACAGGAGGCCAAAACTGAGGGTGAAAGCAGGAATGGAATGCCATATTTGTGCACTGGTGTGCAAGGGAAATGGTGGATTGCCTACATTGGAGAGACGGTGGGAACACTGGAGACCAGAGTGAAGGAGCACAGGAATGCAAGTCAGAAGGGAGCACTGGAAAAGTCAGCATTGGCAGAGCACGCATGGATGAACCACCATTCAATCAAGTGGTAGGAAGTCTCCGTGAATGAACAGGCCAAGACTGCCAAGAAGTACTAGTGAAGGAGGCCATCCTCGTCCAACGGAGTCCCCCATCCCTCAACAGGGATGGAGGTCTGGAGCTGCCTAGATGCTGGATGGCTGCATTGAAGGACGCAAGAAGCGGACCCAACCAATCACCTGCGGCACCAACTGACAGTTCCAATGACAGCACTTGATGGATACAAGGTTCTATAATGGCAAGTGTTCATACTAGTTTCATCGTCACCCTGAAGAAGGTCAGAGTACCCTGACCGAAATGTTGCCAAGGACAAGCCTTTTCACATCCTGGAATGAGAGAACCCCTACCTTTTCTCACCATTAGTTCATTGCAAACATGGGATAAATAGGGAAATGACCTAACTGCCCACACCTGAAGGAGAAAACAGTGGAATGAAGGAAATTGGATGCCATATCTGTGCTTTAGTGCAAGAGGAATGGTTTCGGGGTTGGGACACAGCTGTTGATGGCGTGATTTGGTGCAGCACTTTAACGAGTCTTACTCGAACGGTATATATATATATATTGTGTATAAATACCCTATTTCATTATGAGCTCGACGCCTTCAGTAGGTTGTAGATTGAGTGAGATTGTTATACGTAATTTCACCCCTTTCCATGTTCCCAGTAACGCTGACAGACACTCTCTACCAGTGCACAGTCCGTCTTTGGAGAGCCAGTTGAGAACTAGCTAGTGTGCAGTGTGCAGATGTGGTTCACCAGCTCCACTCGGCCGCATCAATGGGGACCATATGTATCAATGACCACCAATGGGCTGTATACGCAATGATCATTCTGTAGGACAACGGTCAATGTCAGCTGATCAGAAGGAATGCCGTGGTTACAGGTTTCATACACACTGTATATAAACTGTAATAACTGTGACTAAATATATAAACGACATGACTGTGTATATGTATATAAAAAGTGTGGTCTGTAAAGTGAATGACAATAATATATTACAGATGCGCATGCTCATTAGAGCACTGTTCTTGTCTTGCAGTCTGTGAATGTGTTACACAGAGAAGGTGCGGTGAGTGTTGCATCAGCTGACTTGCATGTGACCAATCACGGTCTTTGCTTCTCTGGTTGGCCCCTGCTCCCCTTCTCTCGGCTGACAGGAGCACTTCACCTCCGTCCCCTCAAGAGCGGAGGCCTCTCCCTGTGTGGTTAGAATGAGGTCACTCTGTCCTGAGACGTCATTTAACATTACTGCCGTTTGACCACTGGTGAGGGTACGCTGGGAGAATTGCTGGTCGCGGGTGCTGCCGACGGGTTGGTTGTTCACAGACCATGTGCACTCCTCGAGAAAGTTGTACTGGAACTCAAAGAGGAGTGCTTCTTGATGTTGGGTTAGCTCCACGGGGCACCCCAGGGGTATGACACCTGACAGATCGGCCGGACAGGGGGCTGCGAGGACAAGGAGTGATAGCACACATATAAGCCAGCCACTGCTGAGCATCCATTGATGGAGTCTGCATAGCACAACATGCACATGGCTTCTTGCAGTGTGATTAGAATTTATTCACCTGTCGGGTGTGGGTCGGTGTGCCTCCTGTCACGAACAGGCAGAGCATGTCCTCCCAAAACTGCCAGCGCCACCACCTGCAACAGAGACAGTCAGCAGTTGAAAGCCGTCTCCATCAATTCAATGACTGACATTCACAGTGACGATGGCAGAGTATGCACTGTGGCCCCCATGCTGATGTATGCTGGACATGCACTGCCATCTCCCCTGCAGCTCACGCAGGCCACAGACCACCCACTCACCCAGCCAATGAGGACGAGTCTCCCCACTCACCCAACCAACGAGGACCAGCCTCCCCACTCACCCAACCAACGAGGACCAGTCTCCCCACTCACCCATCCAATGATGGCCAGCCTCCATGCTACTGCTGTTGCACTTGACATGACTTGTGTAGGGTCCTGATGGTCACACAGCTATTGGAAGCTGAAACAGGTATTGTTGTTCAGTGCAGTTTTCTGAAGTCTTTGCTGCCTGCTCTCCATGATGGACTCACTTATATACCCATGGAACACTGTATTGTGTGGGTGGTATACAGGATGTGCTAATTCAGAAACTCATTTCACTGTCTAGGAACAGAAGCCATCCAGTGGAACTAAACTTCAAAGGTTGCTACATGTTATGCAAATCGGTGTAGAGTATAGTTGTCCTGACAATTCTAAGTAAGTCACACCCTTCACATTACATTCTAAGAAAGGCTGCATTGGCATTCTGCACTTTGCAGGTTGTTTAATTATTGTTTAATTAATATATTCTCAGAACCTATAATTACATATAAACCATTAGGTCATTGCAAACATGGCATGAAGAGGGAAATGAGCTGACTGGCCCCACCTGAGGGAGAAGACAGGAGAAAGGAGGAATTTGGGTGCCACATCCGTGCACTGGTGTGCAAGAGAAATGGTTTATGGATTGCCTGCGGGTGGGGCACAGCTGTCAATGGTGTGATTTGGTGCAGCACTTTGATGAGTCTTGCTAGAACAGCAACAATACTCTTGGTGAACAAGTGCACCAGTTAACTGGTGCTGGCTAGTTTACACTGCATCAGGTCAACCAGAAGGGCATGGCACCTTACCAGCAAGCTGTGTACGCACTAGTGCAAAGCATGGAGAATGAATCACACACGATTGATGTGCAAATGGATCACAGTCCGCCCTCAGCCACAACCCTGCTGCTATGAAGCTTGACCACCCATTGACACTAGTCTTCAAGAGTGGCACCAGGTGTGTGCAGATGCGTGCTCTTATAGGGTTTAGTTCTAAGTTTGTCAAACTTCTCACATTACATCACCTCAATATGCAGTTGATTAGGAAGGGATCCACTTTTACACGAGGTCATTGGAATGATGGCATGAGAAAGTAAGTGACAGGAGGCCAAAACTGAGGGAGAAAGCAGGAATGGAAGAAATGGAATGCCATATTTGTGCACTGGTGTGCAAGGGAAATGGTGGATTGCCTACATTGGAGAGACGGTGGGAACACTGGAGACCAGAGTGAAGGAGCACAGGAATGCAAGTCAGAAGGGAGCACTGGAAAAGTCAACATTGGCAGAGCACGCATGGATGAACCACCATTCCATCAATCAAGCTGTGGAAGGCAGTCTCCGTGAATGAACAGGCCAAGACTGCCAAGAAGCTACTAGTGAAGGAGGCCATCCTCATCCAACGGAGTCCCCCATCCCTCAACAGGGATGGAGGTCTGGAGCTGCCTGGATGCTGGATGGCTGCATTGAAGGACACAAGAAGCGGACCCAACCAATCACCTTCGGCACCAACTGACAGTTCCAGTGACAGCACTTGATGGATACAAGGTTCTATAATGGCAAGTGTTCATACTAGTTTCATCGTCACCCTGAAGAAGGTCAGAGTACCCTGACCGAAATGTTGCCATGCAAGGGGACAAGCCTTTTTTCACATGCTGGAATGAGAGAACCCCTACGTTTTCTCACCATTAGGTCATTGCAAACATGGCATGAAGAGGGAAATGACCTAACTGCCCACACCTGAGGGAGAAAACAATGGAATGAAGGAAATTGGATGCCATATCTGTGCTTTAGTGCAAGAGGAATGGTTTCGGGGTTGGGACACAGCTTTTGATGGCGTGATTTGGTGCAGCACTTTAACGAGTCTTGCTAGAACGGTATATATATATATATTGTGTATAAATACCATATTTCATTATCAGCTCGACGGCTTCAGTAGGTTGTAGATTGAGTGAGATTGTTATACGTAATTTCACCCTTTTCCCTGTTCCCAGTAACGCCGACAGACACTCTCTACCAGTGCACAGTCCGTCCTTGGAGAGCCAGTTGAGAGCTAGCTAGCATGCAGTGTGCAGATGTGGTTCACCAGCTCCACTCGGCCGCATCAATGGGGACCATATGTATCACTGACCACCAATGGGCTGTATACGCAATGATCATTCTGTAGGACAACAGTCAATGTCAATTGATCAGAAGGAATGCCGTGGTTACAGGTTTCATACACACTGTATATAAACTGTAATAACTGTGACTAAATATACAAACGACATGACTGTGAATATGTATATAAAATGTGTGGTCTGTAAAGTGAATGACAATAAAATATTACAGATGCGCATGCTCATTAGAGCACTGTTCTTGTCTTGCAGTCTGTGAATGTGTTACACAGTGAAGGTGCTGGTGAGTGCCGCGTCACCTGACTTGCATGTGACCGACAGCCCCTTCAGTGAGGCAAAGGCATCACCTCCAACCACTAGGATCATCAGCACATTCTCCATCTCAGTCACCTTGCCTCTTGCTGTCGTAGGTAGCGCTTGGTGTGACATGGGCACCAAATTCTCTCTGTCATACTCCCACGTCAGCCCTTCTCCGTTACCAGGATGAGCGGACAGCATACACTGAAGAAAGGCGACCTGAAGATTTGACTGGTCCTCGTGCAGCGTGATGGTGCAGCCAACGGTGGTGAATATGATGTGCGAGTCATTATAGAGGGAGAAACACTCGGTGCTTTTCAACTCCGTCTCGTTCACTGATCTCCTGTCAGCGGCAAGTGGATGGAAGCAGTAGTGTTCATAATATATACTTACATACATGAGGCACACAGGTGTTGTGCAGGTGGTGATCAATGAAGAGGCACTGTTACCCCAGTCTCACCGATCACGGTCTTTGCTTCTCTGTTGTCCCCTGTTCCCCTTCTCTCGGCTGACAGGAGCACTTCACCTCCATCCCCTCAAGAGCGGAGGCCTCTCCCAGTGTGGTCAGAAGGAGATCACTCTGTCCTAAGGCGTACTTTGACACTCCTGCCGTTTGACCACTGGTGAGGGTACGCTGGGATAATTGCTGGTTGCGGGTGCTGCCAACGGATTGGTTGTTCACAGACCATGTGCACTCCTCAAGAAAGTAGTCCTGGAAGTTAAAGAGGAGCGCTTCTTGATGTTGGGTTAGCTCCACGGGGCACCCCAGCGGTATGACGCCTGACATGTCGGTCGGACAGGGGGCTGCGAGGACAAGGAGTGATAGCCCACATATAAGCCAGCCACTGCTGAGCATCCATTGATGGAGTCTGCATATAGCACAACATGCACATGGCTTCTTGCAGTGTGAGTAAAATTTTATTCACCTTTCAAGTATGGGTCGGTGTACCTCCTGTCACGAACAGGCAGAGCATGTCCTCCCAAAACTGCCAACGCCACCACCTGCAACAGAGACAGTCAGCAGTTAAAAGCCGTCTCCATCAATTCAATGACTGACATTCACAGTGACGATGGCAGAGTATGCACTGTGGCCCCCATGCTGATGTATGCTGGACATGCACTGCCATCTCCCCTGCAGCTCACGCAGGCCACAGACCACCCACTCACCCAGCCAACGAGGACCAGCCTCCCCACTCACCCAGCCAACGAGGACCAGCCTCCCCACTCACCCAGCCAACGAGGACCAGCCTCCCCACTCACCCAGCCAACGAGGACCAGTCTCCCCACTCACCCAGCCAACGATGGCCAGCCTCCATGCTATTGCTGTTGCACTTGGCATGACTTGGATAGGGTCCTGATGGTCACACAACTATTGGAAGCTGAAACAGGTATTGTTGTTCGGTGAAGTTTTCTGAAGTCTTTGCTGCCTGCTCTCCATGATGGACTCACGTATATACCCATGGAACACTGTATTGTGTGGGTGGTATACAGGATGTGCTAATTCAGAAACTCATTTCACTGTCTAGGAACAGAAGCCATCCAGTGGAACTAAACTTCAAAGGTTGCTACATGTTATGCAAATCGGTGTAGAGTATAGTTGTCCTGACAATTCAAAGTAAGTCACACCCTTCACATTACATTCTAAGAAAGGCTGCATTGGCATTCTGCACTTTGCAGGTTGTTTAATTATTGTTTAATTAATATATTCTCAGAACCTATAATCTATATATATATTTTCGTAGAGCCGTCATCCTTTGTTCGCAAACTCCTCCCGCAGCGTGTCTGCGACGGACGCGAAACTCGGCCTTATTTCAGGGAGCCGCACGGGGAGTGTCATAAGGGGGTAGGCGGAAGACGATTCGTTACGGCCGAGAAGATCGCCGCACAGTTTCCCACTCTTACGGAAATAGACGCCATGTTTTTCTTGCGTATACGGATGGCGAATGCGAGATTCCGGACACGTTGTTGTGTGTAAAAAAAAAAGGCGGTTCAATGGCAAGAGGAGACGCTTGCGCTCTCTGGCACGCAAAGGCACCTAGAGGGACCATTGTGCACAAATAAGCAACAAAAATTGCATGTGCTGTGGTTTGCCCAAGTCAAACTGCCAGACAGCTTGCTTTGGCTACATATATGGAGGAGGATGAGAGGGTGGCAGTAGCAATGGACAAAGCATGTACAGATCCAGCAGTAAGGAGAGCTATGGAGAGATTATGGCAGAAGAGGTTTACATAGCTAGTGGTTCCCATCCCTCAACCAGATCCTGAATGATATGACTCTCGCAATGTGGACTGATTACTGATGTCATCTTATTTATTTTCTTACTCCTATATAGTGCTGCATGGGGCAGTAAGGCCCTAGTGTGCTGTGGCACATGGTGCACTCTAATAATGAATTATGAATTATGAATTATATTCCCGGGATGGTGTTATTTGTATAAATTATGGCCAAGAGCTATATAGCTAACAACAGTGGTACCATCAAGGCTCTGTCGTTGAATCACAGTTGTCGGAGCGCCGTCGAAGGACCGCTGTCGAAGGAGTGCCGTACCAGTAAAGCCCGCCGAAGGCGGGCTTCTCTGCTAGTTACATATAAACCATTAGATCATTGCAAACATGTCATGAAGAGGGAAATGAGCTGACTGGCCCCACCTGAGGGAGAAAACAGGAGAAAGGAGGAATTTGCGTGCCACATCCGTGCACTGGTGTGCAAGAGAAATGGTTTATGGATTGCCTGCGGGTGGGGCACAGCTGTCGATGGTGTGATTTGGTGCAGCACTTTGATGAGTCTTGCTAGAACAGCAACAATACTCTTGGTGAACAAGTGCACCAGTTAACTGGTGCTGGCTAGTTTACACTTCATCAGGTCAACCAGAAGGGCATGGCACCTTACCAGCAAGCTGTGTACGCACTAGTGCAAAGCATGGAGAATGAATCACACACGATTGATGTGCAAATGGATCACAGTCCGCCCTCAGCCGCAACCCTGCTGCTATGAAGCTTGACCACCCATTGACACTAGTCTTCAAGAGTGGCACCAGGTGTGTGCAGATGCGTGCTCTTATAGGGTTTAGTTCTAAGTTTGTCAAACTTCTCACATTACATCACATCAATATGCAGTTGATTAGGAAGGGATCCACTTTTACACGAGGTCATTGGAATGATGGCAAAAGAAAGTAAGTGACAGGACTGCCAAAACTGAGGGAGAAAGCAGGAATGGAAGAAATGGAATGCCATATTTGTGCACTGGTGTGCAAGGGAAATGGTGGATTGCCTACATTGGAGAGACGGTGGGAACACTGGAGACCAGAGTGAAGGAGCACAGGAATGCAAGTCAGAAGGGAGCACTGGAAAAGTCAACATTGGCTGAGCACGCATGGATGAACCACCATCCAATGAAGTGGTAGGAAGTCTCCGTGAATGAACAGGCCAAGACTGCCAAGAAGTACTAGTGAAGGAGGCCATCCACATCCAACGGAGTCCCCCATCCCTCAACAGGGATGGAGGTCTGGAGCTGCCTAGATGCTGGATGGCTGCATTGAAGGACGCAAGAAGCGGACCCAACCAATCACCTGCGGCACCAACTGACAGTTCCAATGACAGCACTTGATGGATACAAGGTTCTATAATGGCAAGTGTTCATACTAGTTTCATCGTCACCCTGAAGAAGGTCAGAGTACCCTGACCGAAATGTTGCCAAGGAGAAGCCTTTTTCACATGCTGGAATGAGAGAACACCTACCTTTTCTCACCATTAGTTCATTGCAAACATGGGATAAATAGGGAAATGACCTAACTGCCCACACCTGAAGGAGAAAACAATGGAATGAAGGAAATTGGATGCCATATCTGTGCTTTAGTGCAAGAGGAATGGTTTCGGGGTTGGGACACAGCTGTTGATGGCGTGATTTGGTGCAGCACTTTAACGAGTCTTACTCGAACGGTATATATATATATATATTGTGTATAAATACCCTATTTCATTATGAGCTCGACGCCTTCAGTAGGTTGTAGATTGAGTGAGATTGTTATACGTAATTTCACCCCTTTCCCTGTGCCCAGTAACGGCTGACAGACACTCTCTACCAGTGCACAGTCCGTCTTTGGAGAGCCAGTTGAGAGCTAGCTAGCATGGGGTGTGCAGATGTGGTTCACCAGCTCCACTCGGCCGCATCAATGGGGACCATATGTATCAATGACCACCAATGGGCTGTATACGCAATGATCATTCTGTAGGACAACAGTCAATGTCAGCTGATCAGAAGGAATGCCGTGGTTACAGGTTTCATACATACTGTATATAAACTGTAATAACTGTGACTAAATATATAAACGACATGACTGTGTATATGTATATAAAAAGTGTGGTCTGTAAAGTGAATGACAATAAAATATTACAGATGCGCATGCTCATTAGAGCACTGTTCTTGTCTTGCAGTCTGTGAATGTGTTACACAGAGAAGGTGCGGTGAGTGTTGCATCAGCTGACTTGCATGTGACCAATCACGGTCTTTGCTTCTCTGGTTGGCCCCTGCTCCCCTTCTCTCGGCTGACAGGAGCACTTCACCTCCGTCCCCTCAAGAGCGGAGGCCTCTCCCTGTGTGGTCAGAATGAGGACACTCTGTCCTGAGACGTCATTTAACATTACTGCCGTTTGACCACTGGTGAGGGTACGCTGGGAGAATTGCTGGTCGCGGGTGCTGCCGACGGGTTGGTTGTTCACAGACCATGTGCACTCCTCGAGAAAGTTGTACTGGAACTCAAAGAGGAGTGCTTCTTGATGTTGGGTTAGCTCCACGGGGCACCCCAGGGGTATGACACCTGACAGATCGGCCGGACAGGGGGCTGCGAGGACAAGGAGTGATAGCACACATATAAGCCAGCCACTGCTGAGCATCCATTGATGGAGTCTGCATAGCACAACATGCACATGGCTTCTTGCAGTGTGATTAGAATTTATTCACCTGTCAGGTGTGGGTCGGTGTGCCTCCTGTCACGAACAGGCAGAGCATGTCCTCTCAAAACTGCCAGCGCCACCACCTGCAACAGAGACAGTCAGCAGTTGAAAGCCGTCTCCATCAATTCAATGACTGACATTCACAGTGACGATGGCAGAGTATGCACTGTGGCCCCCATGCTGATGTATGCTGGACATGCACTGCCATCTCCCCTGCAGCTCACGCAGGCCACAGACCACCCACTCACCCAGCCAATGAGGACGAGTCTCCCCACTCACCCAGCCAACGAGGACCAGCCTCCCCACTCACCCAGCCAACGAGGACCAGCCTCCCCACTCACCCAACCAACGAGGACCAGTCTCCCCACTCACCCATCCAATGATGGCCAGCCTCCATGCTACTGCTGTTGCACTTGACATGACTTGTGTAGGGTCCTGATGGTCACACAGCTATTGGAAGCTGAAACAGGTATTGTTGTTCGGTGAAGTTTTCTGAAGTCTTTGCTGCCTGCTCTCCATGATGGACTCACTTATATACCCATGGAACACTGTATTGTGTGGGTGGTGTACAGGATGTGCTAATTCAGAAATTCATTTCACTGCCTGGGAATGGAAACCATCCAGTGGAACTAAACTTCAAAGGGTGCTACATGTTATGCAAATCGGTGTAGAGTATAGTTGTCCTGACAATTCAAAGTAAGTCACACCCTTCACATTACATTCTAAGAAAGGCTGCATTGGCATTCTGCACTTTGCAGGTTGTTTAATTATTGTTTAATTAATATATTCTCAGAACCTATAATTATATACAAACCATTAGATCATTGCAAACATGGCATGAAGAGGGAAATGAGCTGACTGGCCCCACCTGACAGATAAAACAGGAGAATGGAGGAATTTGGGTGCCACACCCGTGCACTGGTGTGCAAGAGAAAAGGTTTATGGATTGCCTGCGGGTGGGGCACAGCTGTCGATGGTGTGATTTGGTGCAGCGCTTTAATGATTCTTGCTAGAACAGCAACAATGCTCTTGGTGAACAAGTGCACCAGTTAACTGGTGCTGGCTAGTTTACACTGCATCAGGTCAACCAGAAGGGCATGGCACCTTACCAGAAACCTATGTACGCACTAGTGCAAAGCATGGAGAATGAATCACACACGATTGATGTGCAAATGGATCACAGTCCGCCCTCAGCCACAACCCTGCTGCTATGAAGCTTGACCACCCATTGACACTAGTCTTCAAGAGTGACCAGGTGTGTGCAGATGGGTGCTCTTATAGGGTTTAGTTCTAAGTTTGTCAAACTTCTCACATTACATCACATCAATATGCAGTTGATTAGGAAGGGATCCACTTTTACATGAGGTCATTGGAATGATGGCATGAGAAAGTAAGTGACAGGACTGCCAAAACTGAGGGAGAAAGCAGGAATGGAAGACATGGAATGCCATATTTATGCACTGGTGTGCAAGGGAAATGGTGGATTGCCTACATTGGAGAGACGGTGGGAACACTGGAGACCAGAGTGAAGGAGCACAGGAATGCAAGTCAGAAGGGAGCACTGGAAAAGTCAGCATTGGCAGAGCACGCATGGATGAACCACCATTCAATCAAGTGGTAGGAAGTCTCCGTGAATGAACAGGCCAAGACTGCCAAGAAGCTACTAGTGAAGGAGGTCATCCACATCCAACGGAGTCCCCCATCCCTCAACAGGGATGGAGGTCTGGAGCTGCCTAGATGCTGGATGGCTGCATTGAAGGACTCAAGAAGCGGACCCAACCAATCACCTGCGGCACCAACTGACAGTTCCAGTGACAGCACTTGATGGATACAAGGTTCTATAATGGCAAGTGTTCATACTAGTTTCATCGTCGCCCTGAAGAAGGTCAGAGTACCCTGACCGAAATGTTGCCAAGGACAAGCCTTTTCACATCCTGGAACGAGAGAACCCCTACCTTTTCTCACCATTAGTTCATTGCAAACATGGGATAAAGAGGGAAATGACCTAACTGCCCACACCTGAGGGAGAAAACAGGAGAATGAAGGAAATTGGATGCCATATCTGTGCTTTAGTGCAAGAGGAATGGTTTTGGGGTTGGGACACAGCTGTTGATGGCGTGATTTGGTGCAGCACTTTACCGAGTCTTGCTAGAACAGTATATATATATATATTGTGTATAAATACCATATTTCATTATCAGCTTGACGGCTTCAGTAGGTTATAGATTGAGTGAGATTGTTATACATATAATTTCACCCCTTTCCATGTTCCCAGTAACGCTGACAGACACTCTCTACCAGTGCACAGTCCGTCTTTGGAGAGCCAGTTGAGAACTAGCTAGTGTGCAGTGTGCAGATGTGGTTCACCAGCTCCACTCGGCCGCATCAATGGGGACCATATGTATCAATGACCACCAATGGGCTGTATACACAATGATCATTCTGTAGGACAACAGTCAATGTCAGCTGATCAGAAGGAATGCCGTGGTTACAGGTTTCATACATACTGTATATAAACTGTAATAACTGTGACTAAATATATAAACGACATGACTGTGTATATGTATATAAAAAGTGTGGTCTGTAAAGTGAATGACAATAATAAAATATTACAGATGCACATGCTCATTAGAGCACTGTTCTTGTCTTGCAGTCTGTGAATGTGTTACACAGAGAAGGTGCGGTGAGTGTTGCATCAGCTGACTTGCATGTGACCAATCACGGTCTTTGCTTCTCTGGTTGGCCCCTGCTCCCCTTCTCTCGGCTGACAGGAGCACTTCACCTCCGTCCCCTCAAGAGCGGAGGCCTCTCCCTGTGTGGTCAGAAGGAGATCACTCTGTCCTGAGACGTCATTTAACATTACTGCCGTTTGACCACTGGTGAGGGTACGCTGGGAGAATTGCTGGTCGCGGGTGCTGCCGACAGGTTGGTTGTTCACAGACCATGTGCACTCCTCGAGAAAGTTGTACTGGAACTCAAAGAGGAGTGCTTCTTGATGTTGGGTTAGCTCCACGGGGCACCCCAGGGGTATGACACCTGACAGATCGGCCGGACAGGGGGCTGCGAGGACAAGGAGTGATAGCACACATATAAGCCAGCCACTGCTGAGCATCCATTGATGGAGTCTGCATAGCACAACATGCACATGGCTTCTTGCAGTGTGATTAGAATTTATTCACCTGTCGGGTGTGGGTCGGTGTGCCTCCTGTCACGAACAGGCAGAGCATGTCCTCCCAAAACTGCCAGCGCCACCACCTGCAACAGAGACAGTCAGCAGTTGAAAGCCGTCTCCATCAATTCAATGACTGACATTCACAGTGACGATGGCAGAGTATGCACTGTGGCCCCCATGCTGATGTATGCTGGACATGCACTGCCATCTCCCCTGCAGCTCACGCAGGCCACAGACCACCCACTCACCCAGCCAATGAGGACGAGTCTCCCCACTCACCCAGCCAACGAGGACCAGCCTCCCCACTCACCCAGCCAACGAGGACCAGCCTCCCCACTCACCCAACCAACGAGGACCAGTCTCCCCACTCACCCATCCAATGATGGCCAGCCTCCATGCTACTGCTGTTGCACTTGACATGACTTGTGTAGGGTCCTGATGGTCACACAGCTATTGGAAGCTGAAACAGGTATTGTTGTTCGGTGAAGTTTTCTGAAGTCTTTGCTGCCTGCTCTCCATGATGGACTCACTTATATACCCATGGAACACTGTATTGTGTGGGTGGTGTACAGGATGTGCTAATTCAGAAATTCATTTCACTGTCTGGGAATGGAAACCATCCAGTGGAACTAAACTTCAAAGGGTGCTGCATGTTATGCAAATCGGTGTAGAGTATAGTTGTCCTGACAATTCAAAGTAAGTCACACCCTTCACATTACATTCTAAGAAAGGCTGCATTGGCATTCTGCACTTTGCAGGTTGTTTAATTATTGTTTAATTAATATATTCTCAGAACCTATAATTATATACAAACCATTAGATCATTGCAAACATGGCATGAAGAGGGAAATGAGCTGACTGGCCCCACCTGACAGATAAAACAGGAGAATGGAGGAATTTGGGTGCCACATCCGTGCACTGGTGTGCAAGAGAAAAGGTTTATGGATTGCCTGCGGGTGGGGCACAGCTGTCGATGGTGTGATTTGGTGCAGCGCTTTAATGATTCTTGCTAGAACAGCAACAATGCTCTTGGTGAACAAGTGCACCAGTTAACTGGTGCTGGCTAGTTTACACTGCATCAGGTCAACCAGAAGGGCATGGCACCTTACCAGAAACCTATGTACGCACTAGTGCAAAGCATGGAGAATGAATCACACACGATTGATGTGCAAATGGATCACAGTCCGCCCTCAGCCACAACCCTGCTGCTATGAAGCTTGACCACCCATTGACACTAGTCTTCAAGAGTGACCAGGTGTGTGCAGATGGGTGCTCTTATAGGGTTTAGTTCTAAGTTTGTCAAACTTCTCACATTACATCACATCAATATGCAGTTGATTAGGAAGGGATCCACTTTTACACGAGGTCATTGGAATGATGGCATGAGAAAGTAAGTGACAGGACTGCCAAAACTGAGGGAGAAAGCAGGAATGGAAGACATGGAATGCCATATTTATGCACTGGTGTGCAAGGGAAATGGTGGATTGCCTACATTGGAGAGGTGGTGGAACACTGGAGACCAGAGTGAAGGAGCACAGGGATGCAAGTCAGAAGGGAGCACTGGAAAAGTCAGCATTGGCAGAGCACGCATGGATGAACCAGGAAGTCTCCGTGAATGAACAGGCCAGGACTGCCAAGAAGTACTAGTGAAGGAGGTCATCCACATCCAACGGAGTCCCCCATCCCTCAACAGGGATGGAGGTCTGGAGCTGCCTAGATGCTGGATGGCTGCATTGAAGGACTCAAGAAGCGGACCCAACCAATCACCTGCGGCACCAACTGACAGTTCCAGTGACAGCACTTGATGGATACAAGGTTCTATAATGGCAAGTGTTCATACTAGTTTCATCGTCACCCTGAAGAAGGTCAGAGTACCCTGACCGAAATGTTGCCAAGGACAAGCCTTTTCACATCCTGGAACGAGAGAACCCCTACCTTTTCTCACCATTAGTTCATTGCAAACATGGGATAAATAGGGAAATGACCTAACTGCCCACACCTGAGGGAGAAAACAGTGGAATGAAGGAAATTGGATGCCATATCTGTGCTTTAGTGCAAGAGGAATGGTTTTGGGGTTGGGACACAGCTGTTGATGGCGTGATTTGGTGCAGCACTTTACCGAGTCTTGCTAGAACAGTATATATATATATTGTGTATAAATACCATATTTCATTATCAGCTCGACGGCTTCAGTAGGTTATAGATTGAGTGAGATTGTTATACATATAATTTCACCCCTTTCCCTGTTCCCAGTAACGCCGACAGACACTCTCTACCAGTGCACAGTCCGTCCTTGGAGAGCCAGTTGAGAGCTAGCTAGCATGCGGTGTGCAGATGTGGTTCACCAGCTCCACTCGACTGCATCAATGGGGACCATATGTATCAATGACCACCAATGGGCTGTATACGCAATGATCATTCTGTAGGACAACGGTCAATGTCAGCTGATCAGAAGGAATGCCGTGGTTACAGGTTTCATACATGACTGTATATAAACTGTAATAACTGTAACTAAATATATAAACGACATGACTGTGTATATGTATATAAAAGTGTGGTCTGTAAAGTGAATGACAATAATAAAATATTACAGATGCGCATGCTCATTAGAGCACTGTTCTTGTCTTGCAGTCTGTGAATGTGTTACACAGAGAAGGTGCGGTGAGTGTTGCGTCACCTGACTTGCATGTGACCAATCACGGTCTTTGCTTCTCTGGTTGGCCCCTGCTCCCCTTCTCTCGGCTGACAGGAGCACTTCACCTCCGTCCCCTCAAGAGAGGAGGCCTCTCCCTGTGTGGTCAGAATGAGGTCACTCTGTCCTAAGACGTAGTTTGCCACTACTGCCGTTTGACCACTGGTGAGGGTACGCTGGGAATATGGTGGGTTGTGGGTGCTGCCGACGGATTGGTTGTTCACAGACCATGTGCACTCCTCGAGAAAGTAGTACTGGAACTTAAAGAGGAGTGCTTTTTGTTGTTGGGTTAGTTCCACGGGGCACCCCAGGGGTATGACACCTGACATGTCGGCCGGACAGGGGGCTGCGAGGAGAAGGAGTGATAGCACACATATAAGCCAGCCACTGCTGAGCATCCATTGATGGAGTCTGCATAGCACAACATGCACATGGCTTCTTGCAGTGTGAGTAAAATTTTACTCACCTGTCGGGTGTGGGTCGGTGTGCCTCCTGTCACGAACAGGCAGAGCATGTCCTCCCACAACTGCCAATGCCACCACCTGCAACAGAGACAGTCAGCAGTTGAAAGCCAGTTTCATCAATTCAATGACTGACATTCACAGTGACGATGGCAGAGTATGCACTGTGGCCCCCATGCTGATGTATGCTGGACATGCACTGCCATCTCCCCTGCAGCTCACGCAGGCCACAGACCACCCACTCACCCAGCCAACGAGGACCAGTCTTCCTGCTACTGCTGTTGCACTTGGCATGACTTGGATAGGGTGATCCTGGAGTTTCCACAGGTGTATCAATTGGTAAGCACTTGAAGAACGTTTCTGATCGAAGTCTTGACTTGCTTTGCTGCTTGCTCCACTCCTCCCTCACTTATATACCCACCTCTCCTGGGTGTGTGAGTGCACAGGATGCGCTGTAATCAGTTAGCCACTTCTTCCTAACTGAAATGGAACCCATTCAGTGGCACTCCCCTTGTATGGTGACAACTGTGCGTATGGGCATAGATGTGGTCACAGGATGGTGGAAAATCAACTCCCCACGTCACATCACTGCATGGGATCAGGAAATGCCAGTAGCATAAACTACAGTTCACCTGGAGTCAGTTTCAGCAATGAGGAAATATCACCTTAGGTCACTGCAAAAATGACCGCAGGAGGAAGTGACATTGTCTCTTCTCCTCAGCAACACTGAGGAAGATGCAGGAAGAGGAAGTGGAGACGTCAAATTTGTGGCACTGATGAAGGGTAAATGGTACAACTTGTGAGAAGTGAGTGAGGTGGGAGGTATGATGGCATGAGTTTGGCACCTGTGATGTTGCCGAGTCTTGCTAGAACAGCAACTGTTCTTGCTTGTTGAACCCACTGCCCAGGTCACTGGTGGTGGTGTATCTCTGACTCCAGGAAGTCACAGCTTCCTGCCAAGGCATGCCTTTCACATTTGCGGGGGTGGGTGGGGATTAGTTGTCAAGATCAAGGCTTAAGACCATCCCTGTGCCATGATTGCTAAGATTCTTTCTAATTCCCAACACACACAGCAAATCATCACCTAACTAACCAAAGAGATGCACCGAGGATTGGTTATCACCCTCAATTCATGTGTCCAGCATGGATTGATTTTATCTTATAATTTTTATTGCCATCTGATGAGGGAAGCTTAATGAACTAATGAACCATTTGGTCATTAATTTAATTTAGAATTTGATGAGGAAATTCCATTAACTGTCCTAACTTGCGTGTGTGATTATGTGCGGCTGCAGCGAGGTCGTGGTGCAAAGGTGTCTGCAATGTGGCAGTGACGGTGCACTTGTACCTACACTGTGCAGCTACAGTTGGCAGGAAGTCACTCTTAATCATCTACTTAATTAAATGGTGGGTTATCAAGTACAGGAGGGGGAGCATGACCAGCAGAAGGGGAAGGGGAATCACATGAGCATTGCGTCATGTGACCTTCTCTGAAGGGGATTTGCAGTGATCCACTCACCCACCCCCCTCTTGATTCCCCTCGATTCCCCTTGATTCCCTTGCTTCCTCCTCGATCCCCCCTGATGGGAACAGAGAGCTCTCAAGTGACAAAGAGGTCTCTACTGATATTCATTACTGTCCCTCCTATATAGTCCTATATAGAGTGACTAATGGTACACAGTCCCATGCAGCACCAGTGGCTGAGGGAGACAAGCCAAGGGACACATACGGTGATACACTGCCCTACATTCAATATAATATGTAATACTGACCCACAGTCATACACTGCCCTACATTCAATATAATATGTAATACTGACCCACAGTCATACACTGCCTTACATTCAATATAATATGTAATACTGACCCACAGTCATACACTGCCCTACATTCAATATAATATGTAATACTGACCCACAGTCATACACTGCCCTACATTCAATATAATATGTAATACTGACCCACAGTCATACACTGCCCTACATTCAATATAATATGTAATACTGACCCACAGTCATACACTGCCCTACATTCAATATAATATGTAATACTGACCCACAGTCATACACTGCCCTACATTCAATATAATATGTAATACTGACCCACAGTCATACATTGTGCGGCACAGGCTATGGCTGCCTCACAAACACAAGAGGTCTGTAGTGTGATTGCGTGGGTTCTTGTCTGGATTGCACAATACTGCCAGCAAGTGAATACATACACCTTGTTACAATGATGGAGCGGTGCTCATATCTAGCTAGTACCGTGGTCCAAATTCATGGATGTGGGTTGAAAAGGCCAAACGATATATATTAAGTGTGAAGACTACGCTGGATCACATCCACTGCCCCTCCCCTTGCCACATTCTGGCACTGCTCTCCACAAGTGTGAGGAGGAGTGGTCAAGGCCAACTCTGCCTTTTAAGGACACCTCTCCTATCGTTACCTACCTCAGGCCTAGGCTAACATTGCATGGTTGCCATGGAAACAGTTTGACAAATCTTGTGAAGTTGCTAGTACGTATGTGTCACACATCAGCTATGGTATGGTACAGTGCCAGTAATAGACATTTCCACAACGTACATCTCAATGAAAAGTAAACATTAATTGTGCTTGCACGTGTCCAAATGTTGATTATCATTTTCAATGTGTAGCTGCACTTACAAGTGGACTTCCCCACGTACTAGCTACCTCTCACCTTCTCTCCCCACACCTAGTTGCTAATTCTCTGTACACAGCAAATTATCTCCATAATGTATAGGTATAGGTATATATATTTGGGAGCCCTCCCTCTTGTCTTGAACTGGACAACTGCTGTCATTGGTTGTCGATCATCTCTTTCTTTCTGTGTGTATAGAGAGGAGCCCCATATATACAAACCGGATGTATACGTGATCAATGACCTGCAGCTGGGGTTAGAGAAAATGGCTGCCTACGGTCGTCTAATGCTACTGGGGGACTCCATCACGCAGTGCTCGTTCAGCGTCGGCGGATGGGGCTCCAAGGTAGCGGATCACTTTCAGAGGAGACTGGACGTCTTCAACAGAGGCTACTCCGGCTACAACACGACCTTGATTAAGTGCGCCCTTCCCCAAATCCTCTCCTTCACCGCTCCTCTCGACGCTGCCACTGTGATGCTGGGATCAAACGACTCGGCGCTGAAGGAGGTGAACCCGGAGCAGCACGTTCCTCTGGAAGCGTTCGAGTCCAACCTGAGGGGCATCTGTGAGCTCTTGCTGAACCACGGAGTGCCAAGGGAGGGAGTTCTGTTGGTTTCGCCCCCACCGCTGTGTGAGCGGGTACGAGCAGAAGTTTGGCGCGTGGTGTAATGCGTGCGCTTCTTAGTTTCGCTCCATAGATACTTTACACTGTACACTTCTGAAGCCATTTCACCCCATGGCACCCCATGGCACCCCATTGTGATTTGCTACGACTTATTCGTATTGTGATTTGCACACAATATGTTTATGTACTGCATTAGTTTATGCTGAGACTGGTGTGCACAGGCTGCGTGGTGTGTGTCAATACCTATATAGCTAGTTCATTCATTTTCCATGTACTTGTGTGTAAATTGTATGCATTCATACAGTTGTCGAATTGCTCTCGCTCTACCCATTAATGACACTGTTTTCTCCACCTTCCTCCCACCCTCATTCCCTCCCTTCCTTCTTCCCTCACTCCCTCCCTTCCTCCCTTCCTCACTCCCTCCCTCCCTCCCTTCCTCCCTTCCTCACTCCCTCCTCACTTCCTTCCTCCCTTCCTCACTCCCTCCGTCCCTCCCTTCCTCCCTTCCTCCCTTCCTCACTCCCTCCTCACTCCCTCACTCACTCACTCCCTCCCTTCCTCCACTGTCCATTGCTTCATTAAGGATTTGGCGATTTGCTGTCGTGAGCAAGGGAGACAGCTGGACAGGAGGAATGAGGTTACCAAGGAGTATGCCCTGCGTGTGCGAGTGGTTGCAGAGTCCCTCGACCTGCAGCTGGTGGACTTCCATCACGCCATGAGCGAGCAGTGTGCCAAGGAGGGGGACGGGGGAAGCCGGTTCTTCACAGACGGGCTGCATCTCTCTCAAGAGGGTAGCGGGGTACTGGCCGATCTACTGGTCCCCGCCCTGGAGGGGGTGTGGCAGGGGCGGGGCCCAGTGCTGCCTGATTTTAAGGCTGTTGATCCCCTCTATCCTGAGGCCAGTCTACTCCAACAACCAAGCCCCACCCCCCATACACAAAACTAGTCCCACTTCAAATTGACCTCACGAATTATTAGAACACACTTGATTGATTGTCTGTTTATTGGAGATTTCTTGAATAATTATATGTATTACAAAAACTTTGAAATTATAAAACATGCATTTGGTACCAGTTTAGTACATACTAATTTGCAGAGACATCAAATGCCACTGGTGTGATCACATGACAGTCACATGACATGCTCACTTGGTCCTGGACACATCGAGGGGATTCCCACAGATGGAGTCGTGGATCTCCACAAACAGCGGGACGTAGGTGAGGTAGTCGAGAAACTCCACGATGCCACGCCCCTCGTGGTTCAGGTGGTCAACCACCTGAGGGGGAGGGGCCAGAGGGGGTCAAAGAGAGAGCGGTACGGAGGAAGGCAGAATGGTGAGCATGAAAACCTACTCCCTATATACTGTGATCAGAAAGAGATGCTTTTAAAAACAAAAGCTTGTTTAAGGGAGGCTTATACCATTTTTGATCATTTTTTCAAAAAATTTTTTTTTCACTTCATCTTACACCTAGAAGCATGTAGTAGATGTATTCCAAGTTTCAGTGCATTTCAAGGTTCCACCACGAAGTTATGTGCCATTTGGAGCATGTTACTTTATTCTATTATATCGCGAGTGAGGAGAAACTTACGCGAAGCGGGAGTGAGGAGAAACTTACGCGAAGCGGGCAACCGAAGCGGCCATTTGTGTGTCAAGTATGGGATTACTTCCTACACAAGTGTTACCGTAGCAACCACACAGCCCCGAAAGGAAGTAATATCACCGGTGCCTGTATATCCTCGTGTTCGCGAGCGCGATGCCTCGAAATTCTGGTAGTGTGTTCAAGCGTCGCCCGAAGGTCTTCTACGGTACCCAACGGCATATGCTGAGCCCCGCTGGCTCTTCATCCCGCTCCACTAATGTGGAAGATCAAACTGAAGCTGTACGCGAGAAACCGGTCGCAGTAGAGACGGCTAGCGGCAAGAAGCTTGCTATTTCGTCTACGTACGCATCTTCTAGCGAGCCATCTGGAAGACTGCGAAGCGCATCGAACCCCTGTACGTCTACTGGTGGCTTCTAAGTCTTTGCATACACCTTGGTGTATGCAAAATGCATTTTATCTAAGTTAATACTGCACAAGAACCTAAAACGGAAACACCGGTACCTTTATCAGCTGTTTTCTCAACTTGTGATTATAGCGTTTAATGTACCATAACTTCCTAATCTTTGGTCATATGGCAAATTTGAAGATATCATTTAAGACAACTTTTTCTGCTCTTTCTTTTGAATTATTCAATTGTTTTTGCACTGACCATGTGTGGGTGAAATGTCATTCAGGACGGTGAGTAGAAAGAATTTTATTACCCCAAAACAAGTTGACAAGCTATGCCTTATCTCTATGCACAATGTACATAGCTGTACTCTATTTATGAGCTGACAAAAAAGGAAGGGGCCAAGACACAAGGGTCTTGAGTTACGGTACATTATGTAGATTCAAGGATGGATCTGTAACTTGTCCTAGGTAGTGGTTATGTAGACTGTGATTGCACCAATGGAAAGCACATGCAATAAGCCACATTTTGATACAATATACACCCACATGGAGTCAAATTCACAATTGCTATGAGTGAATGTGTATATTACATTATTTTGGGATAAGCCTCCCTTAATTTGACGGTCTTTCCGTACCTTTACTTGCTTCTGTTACTTTAATTTCAGTTATTAAAATATGATTTGTGAAAGTAATTACAGTATGTAGACCATCCACTGACTATCCGGCCTATGAATGGACATACGTACATATTCCACGTGCTCCTGCGTGAGGCCTCCTGCCTGCAGCTCCACCGCGAGGCTCTGTGTCGTCACCACGCCCCTCCGACCTGTGGAGTCCATGCTGTCCAGCAGGTAAAAAAGTTCCTACATCACAAGAGAAAGGGATAATGATATTCATTACTGTCCCTCCTATATAGTCCTATATAGAGTGACTAATGGTACACAGTCCCATGCAGCACCAGTGGCTGAGGGAGACAAGCCAAGGGACACATACGGTCATGCTTTGCACACCGCCACTACATTCAATGTAGTATGTATGTATGTATGTATGTATGTATGTATGTATGTATGTATGTATGTATGTATGTATGTATGTATGTATGTATGTATGTATGTATGTATGTATGTATGTATGTTATACAGTCCTTCAGTCACACATGGCACAGAACAGGGCCCGGCCATAAGCTGTTCGGAGCGAAGGGTCATGCCAAGCAAGGTAGCAGCAGCAGCTCGGGAGGGGCAATGAGTAGGCTGCCTCCTGCCAGTGGAAGTGCTCTGACCAGTGGACGTACTCTGACCAGTGGACGTGCTCTGACCAGTGGACGTGCTCTGACCAGTGGAAGTGCTCTGACCAGTGGCCATGCTCTGACCAGTGGACCGGCTCTGACCAGTGGACGTGCTCTGACCAGTGGAAGTGCTCTGACCAGTGGACGTGCTCTGACCAGTGGACGTGCTCTGACCAGTGGACGTGCTCTGACCAGTGGACGTGCTCTGACCAGTGGACGTGCTCTGACCAGTGGACGTGCTCTGACCAGTGGACGTGCTCTGACCAGTGGAAGTGCTCTGACCAGTGGACCGGCTCTGACCAGTGGACGTGCTCTGACCAGTGGACGTGCTCTGACCAGTGGACGTGCTCTCACTAGTGGACGTGCTCTGACCAGTGGACGTGCTCTGACCAGTGGACGTGCTCTGACCAGTGGACGTGCTCTGACCAGTGGACGTGCTCTGACCAGTGGACGTGCTCTGACCAGTGGACGTGCTCTGACCAGTGGACGTGCTCTGACCAGTGGACCGGCTCTGACCAGTGGACGTGCTCTGACCAGTGGACGTGCTCTGACCAGTGGACGTGCTCTGACCAGTGGACGTGCTCTGACCAGTGGACGTGCTCTGACCAGTGGACGTGCTCTGACCAGTGGACGTGCTCTGACCAGTGGACCGGCTCTGACCAGTGGACGTGCTCTGACCAGTGGACGTGCTCTGACCAGTGGACGTGCTCTGACCAGTGGACGTGCTCTGACCAGTGGACGTGCTCTGACCAGTGGACGTGCTCTGACCAGTGGACGTGCTCTGACCAGTGGACGTGCTCTGACCAGTGGACGTGCTCTGACCAGTGGACGTGCTCTGACCAGTGGACCGGCTCTGACCAGTGGACCGGCTCTGACCAGTGGACGTGCTCTGACCAGTGGACCGGCTCTGACCAGTGGACATGCTCTCACTAGTGGACATGCTCTCACTAGTGGACATGCTCTCACTAGTGGACGTGCTCTGGCCCCCTCACCTTGCACTTCTTCATCTTGACTTCAAGGGCTTGGACGTCCATTTGGTTGATGAGCTTCTTCACCATGTCTCTGCAGAGCAGACAGCCAGACATGTGGACCAAGGACACACACACACACACACACACACACGTACACCTACTCGAGTGCTACCACCTTCTCAGACAGTGCGGCTATGAGGGAGAAGAGCCGGAAGTTGAGACGCCATCGCCCAGCTAACTCCAGTACCTGCAGAACATGGGGGAGGGAGGAGAAGGGAGGGGAGAGGGAGGGAGGGGAGAGAGGAAGGAAGGGAGGGAGGAGGATGCTTTGGTGTGTGGTGTCCATGTTAATAACATGGCTACAGGCTGCATGTGTTCCTCACACTGTGAATGTAGGACAGTTCTGGGTCTGAAATGAGGTCAAAGTTGACTGCCTTCAGAGCAAAGTCAAGTTCCTGGATGTTGATTTCATCATCCTAGACGGATGGTGGGAGGGGGAAGGGAGGGAGGAGGAGTGGGGTGGGGTGGGTATGAGGGGAAGGGGTGGGGTGGGGTGGGTATGAGGGTGAGGGGTGGGTGAGGTGGGTATGAGGGGAGGGGTGGGGTGGGGTGGGTATGAGGGGGAGGGGTGGGGTGGGTGCACTAAGGCGTCCCATACCTCATCTCTGTCAACGTTTTCATATACTCGTCTGTAGTTTGGTACCTTTTGAGGACTGAGGGAGGGAAAGTCCCATGTTTCCTCACATGGATATGCAGTTGTGTGTGTGTGTGTGTGTGTGTGTGTGTGTGTGTGTGTGTGTGTGTGTGTGTGTGTGTGTGTGTGTGTCTGTGTGTGTGTGTCTGTGTGTGTGTCTGTGTGTGCAGCACTAACTCAAGGATGCAGTACTTGGCAAGGTAATCCAGTGGGTCAATCTCCTTCAGGTCCTTCAGTGTACAGCTCAGGGCCTTCACAGAACTCTTCTTGGAACGGAACTTCCTCCTGTAGTTACCATGACAACGAGGTCACCATGACACAGAGGACAGGCATTAACGGACGAGCCTATAACATGATAGGGACTATGTGTGTGTGTGTGTGTGTGTGTGTGTGTGTGTGTGTGTGTGTGTGTGTGTGTGTGTGTGTGTGTGTGTGTGTGTGTGTGTGTGTGTGTGTGTGTGTGTGTGTGTGTGTGTGTGTGTGTGTGTGTTGCCACGGTAGCCAGCACTAACTCTACCAGGACATCCCTTGCTGTCAGTGGCACACCGGTGGTGGTGGTGGCACAATGTGTGATCGATGGGTGGCACTCACAGGTCTCCTGCGTACTTTGGCTTTGACTCCTCCTCCTCCTGCTCCAAGCCACTCCCCCTCAGGCGCAAACGGTCCTTGTTTCTGCCGTCGTCCTGTACACACAAAAGAAAAATGGTGGTCAATAATGTATTGAAGGTACGTAACATGTTGAGGAAGCAAGCTGTACATGTAATGATGTAAATTATTCACATGACTGCTGCTAGCTAACAATAGTAATTAATGACAGCATCACACTATGGACCAGCTCCCACACAACCTGCACCACACACCAACAACGCACATTGCAACCAGCCACCAACTACACACACGACAATGGGACTACAGTCTGTGCATAAATGTAGGAAAGGCCCAACAGACTCAATAACCCAAAAGTGCAGTAAACCTTAGGATCTTAGGAATGTTAGTAAAGGGCCCACAGTCTATGCAGTAAATCTTAGGACCCAGGGCTGACACTTAACAGCTTACAGCCTGCTGGCCCAGAAGTGAATCACTCCGTTGTGTGGGCACTCAGCAAGAGCCCCCCCTGTCCACACCATAGCAGAGAGCCCCACAACATCATATTTAGGAATTATTTCAGTGGAGGCCTAGGGCTTTAATTATTGCAGGGTAAGACTACACTGGGCCTCTATTAGGGGCATACCTGGATTGTAAGAGGTCATGATTTATGTGGGCTGCACTCACATCTCCGTCCTCTCCTTCCTCCCCTGGTCTCTTGCGTCTTCGACCCTTCTGGCCTTTCTTCTTTCCACTTCCGTCATCATCACTGTCACTGTCACCCTCTCCAGAGGTTCGCTGGGTCTTACTCCGAACTTTCTGCAGACACCAATCACTCACCATTGAACATTAACAGGCACTGGGCCACAACACACTCATTACTAGTGGCACTGGCCCACAACACACTCATTACTGGCCCACAACACACTCATTACTATTGGCACTGGGCCACAACACACTCATTACTAGCGGCACTGGGCCACAACACACTCATTACTAGTGGCACTGGCCCACAACACACTCATTACTGGCCCACAACACACTCATTACTATTGGCACTGGGCCACAACACACTCATTACTAGTGGCACTGGCCCACAACACACTCATTACTGGCCCACAACACACTCATTACTGGCCCACAACACACTCATTACTAGCGGCACTGGGCCACAACACACTCATTACTAGTGGCACTGGCCCACAACACACTCATTACTGGCCCACAACACACTCATTACTAGCGGCACTGGGCCACAACACACTCATTACTGGGCCACAACACACTCATTACTATTGGCACTGGGCCACAACACACTCATTACTAGTGGCACTGGGCCACAACACACTCATTACTAGTGGCACTGGGCCACAACACACTCATTACTAGTGGCACCGGGCCACAACACACTCATTACTAGTGACACTGGCCCACAACACTTTCACTGGTAGATGCACCGGGCCACAACACATTCATTAGTAGTTGCACTGGGCCACAACACACTCATTAGTAGATGCACTGGGCCACTATCTCGTAAGAAGTTCTCATCACCGCAGCAGTATTACGTGTGTATGGTGTTCCCTGACTCACAGACAGGTTGGCATCTCTGCTCCCCTTGGATTGCCCGTCCACTCCCGTCCTCTGCTTCCCTGCCCCACCATTGGTCCTGCCCCCTGATCCATCCTCCCCTCCACTCCCCTCACCAGACAAACCGTCTCTTGCACTGCCCAAATGATCCTGATCTGATGACAGGTCTGGTTGTAAGAAGTATTAGAGGTAACCATAGTGACACATACACTATGGAGGGCACTGCAAATGAAACTCACTCAAGCCACTCCGCTTCCTGGCTAGCTCATCATCACTGTCATCAGCACCACGCCCATTTTTAGCACTCCCGAGGCGGCTACCACGCCCACTACCAAGTCGGCCACTCTGCAAGGTACAGGAACAATCACAGCTATGAATATAGTTAAGTGCAAAGGACTTTCATTTGGCTTGCAATTCTGAGTGCATACATACTTTAACCCTGCCGCCTCCAGAGCTCCGCCCACTTTCTCCACCTGCCTGACTCCACCTCCCAGAGCCGTCTCTGTCACCCATCCCACCGTCACCATCACCTGCCCCAGTTCCCTGACCACGCCTTGTTCCATACAGCCCTCTCCTGTCATTGTCCCCAAGACTGCCACTCCCATTCTGTTTGTTTCCAGACCCATTTTCATCCCCTTCCCGAATCACACTCAGGGACCCACCATCCCGGTCAACCCCTTCTTGGTTGCTCAATCCAGTCCCATCACACGCGCACACATCACCATCTACACACAAGTACCATTCATTGTCAGCACTAAAGCCAGCAACATCACCACAAGTGGTACATGCATGCGTATATACCATCTCCTGTCTTGAGACGGCCATTTTCATCCCCCAGGTCCAGTATAATATATCCACCTCCGGTGCGAATAGCCCTGCACTGGGAGCACCTGCACACAAGTTGGTACAACACAAAATGGACATCAATTCTTACTATATACCTACCTTCCTCCTCCCCCTCCTTACCCCATCCCCTCCCCACCTCTCTCCTCCCACCCCTCCCCTCACCCCTTCCACCTCCCTCCTCCTCTTCCCCTCATCCCCTCTTGAACTCCCTCCTCACCCCACCCCTCACCCTCCCCACCTCACCCCTCCCCTCCTCACCACACCCCTCCCCTCCCTACCTCCCTCCCCTCCCTACCTCCCTCCCCTCCCTACCTCCCTCCCCTGAGCCGACAGCGAGCACACGGCTCATACTCCTTGGCCCAGCGCTGGTCGAGCTCATACACTCGGGTGCTCATGGCGGCTTGATTCACAAAGGAGAAGTACGAGGGAGGGCCAGACAGGGCACGCTGCCTGGAGCTGCTCGTGGATGCAGCCACACTGAGGGGACACCAGGAGGTGAGGAACATGTAGCATTGCAGCCAGTGATGTCAGTGGAATACACCCTGCTGTCAGCGATTAAGTTAAGGCAGTACAAACTATACTTGTTCATCTGTGCACGCTATGCATTTGGCTGGCCAGGCGTGTACATGTCTATACTCTGCAAAGAAGCCGTCATCAACTAACCTTTTAGGAGCTTGCTGCACTGCGGACGCATCTGGAGTCTGCAGGTCACAGTGGGCATTGAAGAAGACAGTACCAACCAACACAAAGCCACATGCCATGCAGTCATTGAGACCAAGACAGGCAACGCATGCATGTACACTGACATTGAGAGGTGGTCTGATGTGTGGTGGGTCTTCCCACTCTTCACCCCGCCCCCTCAGCTGTCGGAGTTTGTCCCTCCCTGCTCCCCTGGTCCCCCCAACCTGCGCAGCCAGCTCCCCTTCCTGCCTGCGAGACACTGTGTCCAGCTCAGCCATCCTCACAAGGGCCTCCATGTACTCCCGCTCCCTCAACTCCTCCGGGGGCGGGGCCGCCTCCTGGAAAGGGGCGGGGCGCCACTCGGATGAAGATCGGTAAGGCACTGACCCAGTTCCGTCAAAGCACAGCTGAGAGTGTTCTTCCTCCGCCAGTACACGCGACGGCGCGTGGCTTGTACTCTTGTTTCCTCCACCGAGCGCTGACGTTCGGTCGTCGCTGTCTGAGCGCTGCTTCTGCTTCAACAGCGGAGCTAGCATGCGGGAGAGCCCGTCATCGTACAGAGGAGGCGGGTCGTAGAAGAAGAAGGGATCAAAGTCCCTCTCCCGCTCCGGAAGCAGCCCCAATGGACGCGGCTTGTTCCAGTCCCTGGGGCCCGGCCTGAAGACGTCCCCTGGTCGCGGGGCGACCCTCCACGCGCGAGACAAATGCCGGATGGGAGGTACACGGAATCTGCTGTCTGGCTTAGCGCTCAGCGGCTTTGCCCACAGCGGACCCAGAGGGTCTTGAGATGACAGACCACCCTGGTGACCCCTGTCCGATGGACGCTTGGAGGCGGCAAGGGTTGGAAGACGAACCAGCTCTGTAGACATGGTTAGTGGTAGACGCTGACCACGCCTATGCAGGCCCCTCCTCCCAGTTAATGCGTCACTCACGTGACAGTGGCGCGCTCACATGGGTGAAAGCAGTGAAGGACAATGTTGTACGACCACCAAATCAAAACAAATATTACATTAACTTAATGGCATGCGTATTAATGGTGAAGCAGTGTTTCCTCCTAATAGCTGTTCTGCTATGCTGCCTTGGGGTCCGACTGTAAGTACACTCCCTCCTACAACGCAGGGGAGAAGGAGGACACACACACACATGCACTTCACAACATCTATCTTCCTACACCGACCATCCATGAGCATTCAAACAGACCTACTAAGACATAAGTGTAACTATACTAGAACACAACACGCTGCCACTGGATGTATTCGGAGTGGTTAGTGGGTGGGTGGGTGTGGCTGCTGTGAGTGGGTGTGGCTACTGTGAGTGGGTGTGGCTACTGTGAGTGGGTGTGGCTGCTGTCCTTGACGTACCATTGCCTTCCAGAGGTTGTCCTGTGTTGGAGAGGCATAGCCCGAGATTTCCTTCTGTCCAGAAATGGGTCGGCCAAATTGATGGCCGGTGGCGTGCAAGTACCTGCAAACATAAAATCTAATTAATTGTACTGTATAAAATAATAGTGCAATACACACGTACAAACGATATTAATAGTCAGGACGCAAATGATAACGACGATGTTGGAAAAGAAACAGTAACAAACAAAGAGAAGTATTTGGCCAGACCGCTCCCTGGGAGGTCACTGCAGTTAACTACGTACGCACATGCAGCCGACGACGTCCACCGTGGTGGAGTGAAAGTGAAGACAGTATCAGGTCAGGTGTTGTTGTTGGAGATTACACTACCACAATAGTGAACACCTTACAAGTAACTACTGAAGAATTTCTTGAACTCAACACTGCATGCTTGAGAGGTTTAGGGAAGTGGGGCGGCAGCAGTCCGGACACATGCACATGGACGCACACACACAAGCATTCCATTCAGCCTTAGCAGAACCTAAACATACTCATTCAAATCAGAGTGGACCAAGGGCTCACCGCTCAGTGGACCAAGGGCTCACAAGGGCTCACCTCTCAGTGGCTGTGTGTTTGAGTCTAATGGCCTCGTCCCTGTTCCAGTAGTCCGAGGAGCAGTCCACGGTCCAGTTGTCCCCCGCATCCCCATCCCCCTCAGCATTGGCAAAGGCACTCACTTCCTGGTTGTGGGAGAGCGGGGAGGAGAAGAAGTGGCTGTGGAGGAACTTCTTTGTCTGGAGGTGTTGCAGACGGACCACACCCCCACACTTGACTGGAGTCCTGCACACACACACACAGGAGGAAAGGGCACAGTAGACGCTTCACAGCATCATCATTGACTGCGTTCTATTGTGCTAGCCTACAGTGTGTGTGTGTGTGCGTGTGTGTGCGTGCATGTGTTTGTGTGTGTGTGTGTGTGCCACTGATGCACTTGTACAATATGTGTCACCTACAATGCAAGTGTATACACACACAAAGAGACAGCATGTGCCTTTATGGCAGTGGTGGCTAGCTAGTACCTAAACATTATGCTTGACATCACACACACACACACACACACACACACACACACACACACACACACACACACACACACACACACACACACACACACACACACACACACACACACACACACACACACACACACACACACACACACACACACACACACACACACACACACACACACACACACACACACACACACACACACACACACACACACACACACACACACACACACACACACTCACCCACACACACACACACATGCACTCACCCTCGTTCACACACACACACGCACGCACACACACACACACGCACTCACCCTCGTTCACACGCACACACGCACACACACACTCACCCTCGTTCACACGCACACACACACACATGCACTCACCCTCACACACACACACACACTCACCCTCGTTCACACGCACACACACACACATGCACTCACCCTCACACACACACACACACTCACCCTCGTTCACAGTGCATCCCGTGTTGCCCCTTGACCAACCAGTAGCTGTTGACGTCGTCAGCATTACTAATACCTGTTACCGACTACCGGGGGGAGGGGTGGGGAGGAAGGTGGAGTGAACTTTGAAACTACACACACACCTTAGTTCCATGTTTATATGCATGTCAGGTGCTGCATACAACTACACACCATACACGCCCATCTGAAGTCACGCAGGCATGGAGGAGGAGGATGTGGAATCACACATACCCAAGTTCCCACAGGAATTGCAATATCGCACATCAGAGCTCTCTAACAACTAAAACACCTCACCACAACGCATTAGTGGACTGGGATAAATGGACTCATATCTCTGTTTACAGTGTACAGATCTGTCACAGGTGACATGTCCACTGCCTTGATCAGCCATTGTGGTGGACACTGGGCCAACAACACTCTATGGTGCCATAGCCATTCACAGACCCATTGTTCTACAGGGAATTGTCAGCGGTAGCTTCTTGTTGCCAAAACACCCACACAACCCACTTCCTATGGTTCGTGCCCATCAACACCTGTCAGAGGAGACCGTACAAGTGTACAGTGGTTTCAAGGTTGCTTATTCTGTTTGCACACACAGTGAATAGGAACTGTGGAGCCAATTTGGACGGCATTCTGAGAATCTGCTGTTCCAAAACTGCACGTTTGTACGCATATTTACTTGAGTGATTGAGTGTGCAATGCGCGAATGGGACTAAACCCTTCCACTGGCTGCATTCTGTGCTACACCACATTTGAAATGGGGTGGGGGTTGGGGTGGACAATTTAATTAGGTCTTGTTTTCTCCCATCAGGCGCATAGGCAGCCTCCTCGGAGCCGGAACAAAATGGCCGGCTGACTACGTATGTCGATAGCAGCCGGGCATTTCGCACATGCCCCCCCCACCCACCCACACCACCACCACACACGCACGCACACACACACACACTTACCTGTTGTCCACTGCCACTGCCATAGTTGACTTCATGTGAGTGCAGGCGCACGCCCAGTTTTACATGTTGCAACTTCAACACAGAACCACAAGTGACAAAGTTGGCCGTACCGTGTGACAGACGAACAAACAAGACAAAAACACAGACCAACAAGGACCATCTAACGCCACTCTCCATCTCCGCCACGGTACTGGGGGGAGGGAATAACTCTAACGGGGGGGAAGAGACATGGACACGTGACAAACTCTCTGTCGCCAGCCCTCTTCACTACCTTCCTCGCTGACCGTCTCGTTCAGTGAGCTAACCCAAACTATTTCAATAGCACACGGCAACACTCGTTACACCACTGCCTCTCTGGGGTCGCAGGAAAAGCTCACAGCGTTCCTTTGTGCACGTATATGCGCTCACCTCTACGAACAAGGAACGAGGTATATGGAGTTTACGGAGTGTTATACGGAAACATTGACTCACTTCCGGTTCAAGATGAGCGTCGCCATAGCAACGGACCCTGACATCAACATGGAGGATGAAATGAGTCCGGAGGAGCTCCAAGAGCTGTACACATGGATTGACGAAGTGCCTCTTTCCCGACCGAAGAGGAATATCACGAGAGACTTTGCCGATGGAGGTGAGTTGCTAGTAAGAGCTGGAGCAATTTGAATCCTTCACTGGAGCTCATAACAGCTACTGCAGTCAGTTCACCGACCGACTGATTCGGGGGGAGGGGTCTCCACTGTGGCGGGAATTAATGGAGGAGTGCATTCGGCCGTGCAGTTTATCTACAACGTTAACATTTAAGTAAAACCCTTTATCATTCTTCCTCTTCTCTCCCTGATCGACAGTTCTCGCTGCTGAGTTGGTTAGCCACTACTTTCCACGATGGGTTGAGCTACACAACTACACACCAGCCAATTCCAAGACACAGAAGATGGACAACTGGAAGACTCTCAACAGTGAGAGGCACACACACACACACACACACAAACAGACACAATGCAGGGTATTGTAAGGGTGGTGCAGGGGTCTACTGAAGGACATGCAGCATGCAGTGGTGGATGTTGTCCTTGTCTCTCTCCCACTGGTGGTGGGAAGTGAGGCTGTGACTGAGTAGTGACCACCTGTGTGCCACTGGTGCTAACTGCACTCCTCTCACTGCATCATGTACTTTCAAGTGCTGCCCATTAGCACTTTAAGAACACAGCCTCCTACTCACTAGGTAGGGAGCAAGTCAGTGTGTTCTTGATTCAACGTGTGCGCTTAGGTGTCATTGTATGGTATTTGCAGCGACTACTGTCATCTACAATATATGTATAGAATTATATACATATACTCACCAATAGTATATATATATTATAGTATATATATATATAGTATAGTATTTATATACATATACTCACCAATGGGTGTCCTTTGAGTGTTATGGAGGCCGTTTGAGGTCTGCTGACTGTTTTGGTCACAGCCTGTTGCAGTGTTGCTGAAGGCAGTGATACAGTTGTGTAAAGTACGTATTCAGTATTTGCAAATAAACCGGACAACACTGAATACTTCATTACACTAACTGCCACATTTGGGCTAGGCCCTATGGCTTCCCTCACCTCAGTTAGTGCCCCAACATACATCCAACGGGTAGTGACTGTGACCATGTGAGGTTCCCCTCATTACTCGCTCATTCCTTCCCCCTTCTCCCCAGGGAAGGTGCTCTCCCGCTTGGGGTTGCACTTGACTGACGATCTCCTGGAGGGGTTGGTGAACAGCAAGCCCGGCTGTGTGGAGCAGGCACTGGCTAGCATTAGAGACAAGGTGGGCCTCCCTGCACCACTCACTGCTAGTGCATGACACTGCTGTGGCATTAAATTATAAATATTGAACAATTAATTTATGTTATTACGTATATAATAACGAGAAAACACTACAGTGGAACCTCTCTATAAAGGACACTCTGAATAAGGGACACCTCTCTAATGAGGGCACTGTCTGTAGTCCCAACCACATAGAGCTGAGTACAAATCTACCTCTGAATTAGGGACACCTCTCTATACAGGGCAGCCAGCTGGGTCCCAATGGTGTCCGCTATAGAGAGGTCCCACTGTAATGTTGTTTGGTGGCTCTTTCTTGCTGCATGGTCGAATCCATCCCTTCCTCCTCCCAACGTGCTCCAGATTGAAGCCTACCAGACTGAACAGCACCACGAGCCCTCCCTCTTCCACCACGGCAGAGGCCCTGACACTCAGGGGATGTATCCAAGTGGCCGTGAGAGGGATATGGACCACCTCGCTTACACCCAGCAGGTTCCTCATCCAGGGCTTGCATACAATGCAACACCCACCACTGTCAGCAGGCGGCCCACCTTTGAGAGAGCGCCGCAGCAAGTTGGGGACAGCTTCACTGATAGCTACAGTGACCACCTGCGACACTCACTCCCTGCTGAGCCTCCTCTGCTGCATACTAGCCCACGGAGGCAAGCTAACTCCTCCCGTATTCCACTACCTGTGGGGAGGGAGCAGGACACACAGACACACGGACTGAAGGACCCTAAACAGTCCATCCCCTCCCTCCCACCCATTGTGCCGAAGGGGAAGAGTCTGTCAGCACCGCAGCCAAAGAGCAGGGAGAGGCCTCAGTTCCACCTACCAGCTGTGATGACGTGAGTCTCTCTGTCACACTCTATAGAGTATATACCCCTCAGCCTCTTGGCTGGCTTGCTAGACCCTCCCTTTGTTGTCTAGCATGCTAGACCAGTACCCCCCTCTGTCATCACTTCCTGTTCTCCTGCAACATGAAGTAGCATTCAGGGAGAGAAAAGCAGAGAGTGGCATGCTGTGAACGACAGTCAGCCACTGATGTGTGTGCCTCTGCCACTGATGTGTGTGCCTCTGCCACTGATGTGTGTGCCTCTGCCACTGATGTGTGTGCCTCTGCCACTGATGTGTGTGTGCCTCTGCCACTGATGTGTGTGCCTCTGCCACTGATGTGTGTGCCTCTGGCACTGATGTGTGTGCCTCTGGCACTGATGTGTGTGCCTCTGCCACTGATGTGTGTGCCTCTGGCACTGATGTGTGTGCCTCTGCCACTGGTGTGTGTGCCTCTGCCACTGATGTGTGTGCCTCTGCCACTGATGTGTGTGCCTCTGCCACTGATGTGTGTGTGCCTCTGCCACTGATGTGCATGCCTCTGCCACTGATGTGTGTGCCTCTGTCACTGATGTGCATGCCTCTGCCACTGATGTGTGTGCCTCTGTCACTGATGTGTGTGCCTATGCCACTGATGTGTGTGCCTCTGCCACTGATGTGTGTGTGCCTATGCCACTGATGTGCATGCCTCTGGCACTGATGTGTGTGCCTCTGCCACTGATGTGCATGCCTCTGGCACTGATGTGTGTGCCTCTGCCACTGATGTGTGCGTGCCTATGCCACTGATGTGCATGCCTCTGCCACTGATGTGTGTGCCTCTGTCACTGATGTGCGTGCCTCTGCCACTGATGTGCATGCCTCTGGCACTGATGTGTGTGCCTCTGCCACTGATGTGCATGCCTCTGGCACTGATGTGTGTGCCTCTGCCACTGATGTGTGCGTGCCTCTGCCACTGATGTGTGTGCCTCTGCCACTGATGTGTGCGTGCCTATGCCACTGATGTGCATGCCTCTGCCACTGATGTGTGTGCCTCTGTCACTGATGTGCGTGCCTCTGCCACTGATGTGTGTGCCTCTGGCACTGATGTGTGTGCCTATGCCAGGTATGGCAGCCGTCACACTGTATTACCTCATTAATATCACACCCTCTGTTCCCGTAGCAACACACGGCGGGTGAATAAGCGTGAGGAGGAGAGGCTGAGAAGTGCTAGCAGGCGTATGCAGCTGGCAGAGAAGGAGCAGATCATCCTTGAGTCTCAGGAAACGGTCCAACTCCTGCAAATGAAGATCCACCGCTTGGAGCACCTCCTGACCATAAAGGATATGAAGATTGAGGAACTCACTCGACGACTGCAGGAGAGCACACAGAAAAAGCAAACTAAAGCTCCTAGCTACCCCAAGTACAGAAGATAGTGCATTGTATGTAGTGCGATAGATTGTATGTATTTCTTGAGACTTTTTATCACATCATTAATATGCACCCCTGTGCACGGTTTAATTAAGCGCCCTCTGCAAAGAAAATGGCGGCAATTTGCGCATGCACCCGGTGAGGTATTAATGCCTCAAACCGGCCGAGGCGATGGACCTCGTGCAGCCCCCATGGCCGGAAGCACTGTTATCGGTAGAAAGGGCAAGAAAGAGTACTTTTGTGGCGCCGCGGCGTCCTTTGTCAATATTGTTGTCACTTTTCCCGTGTACAAAGCAATGTTTCGGCAGCAGTTGCAAGGAATTCGACTCAAGTATGCAGTAAAGCAGTTGAGAAGCGAAGGAATACGTTATCTGTATCGTGGGATAGGCCCTCCGTTGATGTCAAGGACAACGACAGTGTCTCTCATGTTTGGGACATATTCTCAATACATGGAAGCCTATCGCAACCTCCTCCCCTCCCACCCTTGGCTCGCCGCACACTCAGTATCAGCCATGGCCGCTGGCTGCACGGAGGCCATCTTTCTCCCCTTTGAGAGGATACAGGTCCTCCTCCAAACCCCCCACTACTACGACCAGGTGAAGAATACCAAGCATGCCTTCATAATGCTCCGGCACTATGGCATCAAGGAGTACTACCGAGGCCTATCCATTGTCCTTTTGCGCAATGGCCCGAGTAACATTCTTTTCCTCGGTCTGCGTGGTCCTTTACAGAACTCCTTCCCCCACACGGACACGCCATTGGGGGCCTCCGTTGGAGCCTTTGTGAGTGGAGCCGGCCTGGGTGCCCTCCTGAGCACCGCCTTCTACCCTGTGAACACGGTCAAGAACCACATGCAGGCGAAGCTGGGAGGCCACTTTTCTGGCATCATGGAGAGCTTCCGGTTTGTGTATGAAGAGAGAGGTCGGCAGATGAGGAAGATGTTCCGTGGGGTGCACTTAAACTACACACGAGCCGTGCTGGCTTGGGGCATTATCAATGTCGTGTATGAGTTCCTCATTGTCAGGTTATAGCAAAAACTGGCATTAATTCTAAGCTATTTATTTTACCACATGCCAATGTTAATAGTGTACAGCAAATACATTTTCATGAGCAAATTGTCTTCCCAGAAATGGTTGCACAATGTGGCTGGAGTGTTGGGATGGTGCAATTAGTATTACATAGCCAGACCGCGTGCGTGTACCCGGAACAATCTATGCATAGTGATACCGGACCCTTTCCCTCCTGGAAGCGTTCTGGCTACGCGAGACTAGCTAGTGATGTAAGAAATGGTCCGTGCACCACTGGAGCTACAGGAAACTGTAAGAATGCACGTTGCTTCTTCAAGTGTGTGTACCAGCAGGTATAGCAGGTATTCCATAGTCCACCTTTGGTCACCATGGTGAGGGAGTACTCTGATGGTATGCAGAGTCATCACAAGGCCCCAGATCAAGGTCATTCATACACACATGTATCAGTCCCTTGCCATGTGTCACTTGTTGCAGTAGCAGTCAGCTACCGAAACACCTGATAAAGTGTTAATCTTTTGCCTAGTCTGCAACAAGTGACACATGGAAACTCTACCTAGCCACTCAGGTCTTTACAAGTCAGTCCCTTTTACACACCACACAAGTGCTATTTAGACACCCAACTGAGACTTTGATGTACTGCTTACACACACAGCTTGCACATGAAGCACTAAATGTGTTGTGGATAAAACAGAAGTTGAGACGTGCGAGGTCAGAGACAGTGGGAACGCAAGGTCATGTACCACGACCGCTGCCTTCAGCTTCCCCTTGCATGTGATTCGCACTCATTTCAGCTTTTAAAGCTTGGTAAAGATTCCTCAGCCTGGAGTACTCGGGTCCAGGGAGACCTTCCAAAATGCTCTTTCTGTGCAGAAACTCTTCCAGCACACTCGCCATGTCCTGCGTCGACAAGGGAGCTGAACACGGTACACGTGACTCGCCTTCGTCAGCCATTTTTACGGCTATGAATGTAATTAACTTTGTCAGGAGGCCTGAATTGAAAGGCGATGATGCCCGCTGTGCGTGTACTGGGATAGCCACAAAAGAACGCGTGTCCCAATGTAGGCTGGTATGGAGGTTGGGGCATGGCCTCTCTAACTCGCTAACACTGGCGATGTGTGTATGTCCCTGCTCGGTGCTGTTGTCACTCTGTAAGCTGTGTATCAGGGCCCTTGCGAGTTTACCCGCTCTAGCTCTGCCATCGCGTTGTGTGTTTGTTCCTCAGCGGTCCCTAGGGGAGCAAGCACGCGGGACAGTGCCAGCCGGCGCTGTGTGACGTGTCGAATGACGATTAAGGAGAACTTGCTTCCACGTGTAGAGGAGGAGAGGGAGTTTCCCAACTTGTTGTGTACTTTACTGGTAGCCTCGTGTTTGCGTGTCCTGTGACGGCCCACCACGAGCATGAGTTGGATCTGGAGTAGGGGAGGGTCGGGGAGCAAAAAGAGGACCCATGCCCCATTGGAGTACGTGTGTGCGTGTGTGTGTGTGTATCTGCCTGTTTGTCATGCACTTGTACACAACAGCTCGTGTGTTGGATGTGCAGTGTTGTAAGAGGGTTTGTAGGTCTGTTCTTGTGTGGTCAGTGGCGGTGTCCACAGTCTAGAGTGACTGGTGTGGCTCTGGCCTGTTGTGGTGACTGGGGAATTGATGTCCCTAGGGATTTGGGGCATCACGCACGCGTGTGTGTGTGTCTGTGCGTATGTGCGTGTATTGTGTTGTGTGTGTGCGTATGTGCGTGTGTTGTGTTGTGTTGTGTGTGTGTGTGTGAACACAACTGGTCAGGTGACATGGTGCAAATACAGTTGAAGTCCATGTCTGTAGCATCTCCCACCAGGACACATGACACATAGCACCTCCTGTAGCCCCGGACACTCTCTGATAGCTCCTCTGTCCACCACTCCTGCAGGAGGAGCGAGTCTGACACTGAGTCAAAGTTTGTACAGAGTGACATTCATGACGTTGTCAACCCCATGACATGGAACAACTTGCCCGAGTTTGTTCGCAAGTCTCTCCCAAAGTGGAAGGACGACCTGTTCAGCCAGTCGAAGCAGATCGAACTGTGCTCTGGTGTCGAAAGAAGCGACTCCATCGACAGCCCCACCTCGCCACCTGGAGGGATGCACTCTCCCAAATGTGAGTAACCATGGAATGCAGGAATTCATGTGTGCGTGCATGCTGACTGCCGATGCTACAGCTGTGAGTGGATAGCATCCCTCAGTGTAGGACACTATCAATTAGTCCCCATGTGGCCTGTAGAGCACGCCTTGATTGCCGGCCTCTACCTGTTTCTGTTATAACCACAAGTGGTTCACTTGGGGTGGGTACAGAAGCAGCCGGGCATCAGCCATCAGAACAGAGAAGAAACAGCTGTCTGTGGCTCTTTCATCTTTGTTTGTTGGATGACTGGGGAGGTGATCACTGGTTGCCATAAATATAGAAATTCAGTCCCCCTGGCCATGGCTCAGTTTTATTGACCTTGTCAGGTTGGCATATTACCCAGTGATCGCTGACATGTAACACTAATGGCCCACACTGGCCGCAATGTGCTGTGCATGACTCAACCTTGCCTGGCATGCCCCAGGCCGTGCTGCCACAAGTACGCCACGTGTAGATAGGCTTTCTGAAGCGTAACCTGAAAGTGGTCAGGTTTCTTGTCAACATTTGTGAAAGGGTATTGGGAAAGTTTCATATTTTCAACAGTAGACAGTGCAGTCACTGTGGGTGGGGGGGAGGGGGAGGAGGTGTAGTCCCCTTCCACTTTATCACAGTTTCTCACATTTTGTCATTCTTTGCCCTCTCTCTCTGTCCACCTCCTCTGCCCCTCCCACCCTCCCCTCTATATTCTCCAACCATCTCCTCCCCTCTTTCCTTTCCGTCCCCCTCCCTCCCTCCCCTTCCTTCCCCTGCCCCTCCCCTTCCTTCCCCCTGCCCCTCCCCCTTCCTCCCCCCTGCCCCTCTCCTTCCTTCCCCCTGCCCCTCCCCTTCCTTCCCCCTGCCCCCTCCCCCTCCCCTCTCTCAGCTGCGTTTGGTGGCCAGCAGAGGCCCCCCGGTACTGTGGAGTACACGGTGGAGGAGGGAGACACCCTCAACACCATCGCCCTCCGGTTCGACATGACACCCAGCCAGTTGGCCCAGCTCAACCGACACGACTCCAACACCGTTGTTCTTCCAGGCATGGTGAGCACTGACTGAGGTGGACAGTGACTGGATGCTGGCGGTCAACACAGTGAACAGCCGCCAGCATCCAGTTGGTGCACATCGAGTCAGTGTGAAGGACGTTTGTTCCCCTCCCCTTTTCTCCCCTCCCCTTTTCTCCCCCCCTTCACCCCACCCCCTCCTGCACAGGTCCTGTATGTCCTCGATCCCAACCGCCCAGCACCGGTCAAACCAGCTACTATACCGACTGAACCAGACAGTCGCCCTTCCCAGGCCCCGCCCCCTGTGGTGTCGGCCAATAGCAGCAAAGGCTTTGTTGAGGAGCTGAGTACCAACCACATGAGGTTGAAGGCAAAGTACCTCACAAAGGACTTGGTACGGTCATTTGTACACACAAACACACACACGCGCGCGCACACACACACGTGCGCACACACACATACACACACACACCACACACACACACCACACACACACACACACACACAGGCACACACACACACACACACACACACACACACACACACACACACACACACACACACACACACACACACACACACACAGGCACACACACACACACACACACACACACACACACAGGCACACACACACACACACACACACACACACACACACACACACACACACACACACACACACACACACACACACACACACACACAGGCACACACACACACACACACACACACACACACACACACACACACACACAGGCACACACACACACACACACACATACACACACACACACAGGCACACACACACACACACACACACACACACAGGCACACACACACACACACACACACACACAGGCACACACACACAGGCACACACACACACACACACACACACACACAGGCACACACACACACACACACACACACACACTTGGTGCACACTCAGATTTGACTCGGGAACACACACTGACTACATTTAAGGTTCACACTTTGTGAACTTTGCTTCAGTAAATGTGTTTCCTGTGTAAATGGTGAATTGATGTGCCCCCACCCCCTCCCTCGCCTCCCCAGGGCTGTGCTCGAGGGTTCATTTTGCTGACTTCCCAGTCACTGATCTTCAAGCCCTTTGACGACGACCCCCTAGTCCAGGAGACCTCCTCAGTTCAGTACGAGGTTCTCCTTTTTCTGCAGCACGTTGTCTATGCTGCTATGTGTGTGCAGCTGGAGGGGATGCCCCTGGGATCAGCTGTCACAGTGAGGTAGGCGGGACCACTCTTATTTGCTCCTCACCTCTGGGGCAGTGTTGTCGCTTGCCAGTCATTCCCTCTACTGGTATGGGAGGAAGTGAGAGTGATGGTGTTTGTAGCTGCTAGCTCATTGGCTAGGGAGCTGACACTGCTAGGGGGGTGGGCGTGTCCACCTGCACTGTATGATGGAGAGGAGTGGGGGTGGGCGTGTCCACCTGCACTGTATGATGGAGAGGAGTGGGGGTGGGCGTGTCCACCTGCACTGTATGATGGAAAGGAGTGGGGGTGGGCGTGTCTCCACCTGCACTGTATGATGGAGAGGATTGGAGGTGGGCGTGTTTGTGGTAGTATGTATAAAGTATGAGTGAACTTGTGCACACACATCTACATTGAGCAGCTCAATGAGTTGTGGCTGCAGATCAACTGCAGTAAGAGAGTGTGGTACTGTATGCACTGGGGCTCCCCCTCACTGTCCCTCCCTCCCCCCTCCCCCTCCCCCTGGTGCCACCCAGCCCGTTGTCTCCTGCAGCCAATGCCCTCTCAGGCATACAGCCGCCCCACCCCCTCCCTGGACGGGTGGTACGTGACACATCCCCTCACCCCACCCACAAGGACAGCTTCACTCTCGACCGAGAGCAGCCGGTGGCCGGAACCTTAGACACAAGCAACTTTGAGGAGGACTGTTCGAGTGAGGGGTGTGCTGGGAATTTAAGTCCCATGGCCGACCCCTCACCAGACGCCTACTCAGACGACAAAACAGCTGCCGACCATCCAGCCAACCCTCTCTTTCCCGACTACTCTGTCCTCCTACTGAAGAACCTCTACCCCAAGCAGCCGCAGCCCTCCTCTACAGGGCCCCCACACAGTGGGTCGTCTGTATCTGCGGCAGACACGTCAGAGCCACCAGTGGCAGCATTACTCGGCAGGGATGAGGTGTTCAGTGACACGAATAGGCCGACTTCTCTTGCAGGCGGTGGCAGTGAAGTACCGAGTGAGAAGATGGGCGGGGTTGGAGGTGGTGGTGGGCCTGGGAAGGTCCGTACAGCCTCCTCGTCACAGCCGTCGGCCGCAAGGGGCCCGTTGTCGCCACTAAGCCCAAGTCTTCCCAAGTTCCTCCACCTCCGTGTGTCTTGTGAAGCAAACCACTCCTTCACTCCGATGGTGGGCGGGGTCTGTATCCCAGGACGACAGTTCAAGGAGGACTTCTGGTTTGCAATCCCGGATGACAGGTGAGGGTATTGGTGCTACAGTGGTGTGGGAAGAGGTGGAGGGAGGGTGGGGGAAGGGTGAAGGGAGGCGAGGGGAGGGGAGGGGTGTGGGAGGGGTGTGGGAGGGGAGGGGAGGGGTGTGGGAGGGGAGGTAGGCATGGCTTGATCAGAAGGTTTGAGTGGGATTGCCTGCAAGACTTTTGTGTCCTAGTGACTCTCCCTTACTTCCGCCTGGGGTATAGTGATGGCGGGAGTGAAGAGGGGAGTGATTATATGCTAGGATATAATCACTCCCCTCTGTGTGTGAGGGTCGTCTTGTGCTGTCTGGCCTCTCCTTGCCTCCCCTTGCAGGGTGCACCACCTGGTCCAGTTCTTCCTCCAACACCACCCATGCATCAAGTTGAACTCTCGCCACGAGTGGGTGGATGGCAAGTTTGTGATGGTGGACGTCGACAAGGATAATGTGAGGGGTGGTGTGTTGTGTGTGTGTGTGTGTGTGTGCGTGTGAGAGAGTAAGGTGTGTGTGAGAGAGTAAGGTGTGTGTGTGTGTGGTGTGTGTGAGAGAGTAAGGTGTGTGTGAGAGAGTAAGGTGTGTGAGAGAGTAAGGTGTGTGTGAGAGAGTAAGGTGTGTGTGACAGTTGTGTGTCTGTGAGCATGCCTGAACGAACATTCATTTTACGTGTCCTGTACGTGCACCAGAGGAGGTCAACTCATGAAGTGTGACGGGTTGACCTTGTCTCTGAGTGGGCATACGTACAAGTCATTGGGCGGTAGTCACAGTATGACACAATGACAATGATGACAAAATGACAGTGATGATTATGTCACTTTAGGTTCACATCTAGGTTTACCAGTCACACTGTGTACATAGTGTGACAGTGAAACATGACTGTGACGTCACCACTGCCGTCGCTTGCCATAGTGTGACCACACCCTTCACCACACTAGACAGACTACTGTGTTTGTACTCATCCCACCTCATCCTCCCTCTCCTCCGCTTCCCTTCCCCCACCCCATCCTCCCTCTCCTCCCCTTCCCCTCCCCCACCTCATCCTCCCTCTCCTCCCCTTCCCCTCCCCCACCTCATCCTCCCTCTCCTCCCCTTCCCCTCCCCCACCTCATCCTCCCTCTCCTCCCCTTCCCCTCCCCCACCCCATCCTCCCTCTCCTCCCCTTCCCCTCCCCCACCCCATCCTCCCTCTCCTCCCCTTCCCCTCCCCCACCCCATCCTCCCTCTCCTCCCCTTCCCCTCCCCCACCCCATCCTCCCTCTCCTCCCCTTCCCCTCCCCCACCCCATCCTCCCTCTCCTCCCCTTCCCTTCCCCACCCCATCCTCCCTCTCCTCCCCTTCCCCTCCCCCACCCCATCCTCCCTCTCCTCCCCTTCCCCTCCCCCCACCTCAGGAACTCAAGGTGTCCAGCAACCACTTTGGTGACTCCAGCAGTGACCAGTGGGAGGTGCTCAGTTTCAAGGACATTATCAGGAAAGAGTGAGTGGAAGGCGCTTTGCACACACCTCCTCATGTAAGGGGTCGTTGAAGCACAACCACCTCAAACGCACTTATCACCACCACCCTCTTTTCTCATGTCACACTCCCTACCCCCTTACTTCCTCCTCCACAACCCTGCATTATCTCTCTCCCCAATCCTCCCTCTCCCCTCCCTCTCTCCTCCCCTCCCCCTCTCCCCTCTCCCCTCTCCCCTCCCTCCACTGCATCCTCCCTCTCCCCTCCCTCTGCCTTCCCTCCCCCTCTCCCCTCCCTCTCCTCCCGTCCTCTCCCTCCACCCTCCCCCATTTATCCGCCAGACCTCTCAGTATGCAGGTAGAGAAGGACCTACCCTTGCCCATGCTCAGCGAACAGTCACATTTGATGAGCAACAGATTACTAGGAAATGTGTGTAGGGCGGAGGACAACCGTGTGTGTGTGTGTGTGTGTGTGTATGTGTGTGTGTGTGTGTGTGTGTGTGTGTGTGTGTGTGTGTGTGTGTGTGTGTGTGTGTGTGTGTGTGTGTGTGTGTGTGTGTGTGTGTGTGTGCATGCGCACTCGTGCGTGTGTGTGTGTGTGCGTGAGTGAGTGACTGTGTGTGTGACTGACATTGGATGACCCCACCCCTCCCTCTGTCCCGCCCACCCTGTGCTACCCCAGTTAAATGATCGCATGATCCTCCGTGGGGTGGGCCTGCCGTGGGAGCTCGGCTACAGCACCTTCAGAGACGGGATAAGTCTGCACACACTGTACCGGCGGCTGGCGGAGTACGAGGACTGCCCCAATGTGCTTGTTGTGAGGGACGAGGGAGGAGCTGTGAGTGTGTGGGTGGGGTGGGAGGGGGGAGGTACTATGAGTGGGGGAAGGGGGAAGGAGGAACTGAGTGGGGGGAAGGGGAGCGATTGTCAGTGGGGAGAGGGAGGGGAGGTGAGGGAGGTGAGATGGTCATTGTGCAACTGTCCATAGCAACATCTGACATGCTCCTCAATAGTGAATCAGACCTCCCGCTCTCACTCGGTGTGGCTGCTGCCGCATGCAGGTTTTTGGTGCTGTGCTGCCGCAGTCTCTGAGGAGGAGTGAGCGGTACTTTGGGGACGGAGAGACCTTCCTGTTCACCTGCCAGGGAGACCAGTGCAAGGTGGGGGGTGATGTGAGGGGTGGTGCTGTGAGGTGGTGCTGTGTGAAGCTGTGAGGTGGTGCTGTGAGGTGGTGCTGTGAGGGATGGTGGTATGAGGTGGTGTGTGGTAGTGACATGTTGTGTGTGGTAGTGACATGTTGTGTGTGGTAGTGACGTGTTGTGTGTGGTAGTGACATGTTGTGTGTGGTAGTGACGTGTTGTGTGTGGTAGTGACATGTTGTGTTGTTGCCATGGATACAGACCTATCATTGGTCGGGACAAAATGATTTCTTCATCAAAGGAGACAAGGACAGCTTCATGCTCGGGGGAGGAGAGTGAGTGAGGAGAGTGGGAGGGGAGAGTGAGTGAGGAGAGTGGGAGGGGAGAGTGAGTGAGGAGAGTGGGAGGGGAGAGTGAGTGAGGAGAGTGGGAGGAGGGGTGTGGTGTGGGAGGGCTGTGTGGGGAGGAGAGTGAGTGAGGAGAGTGGGAGGAGAGAGTGAGTGAGGAGAGTGGGAGGAGGGGTGTGGTGTGGGAGGGCTGTGTGGGGAGGAGAGTGAGTGAGGAGAGTGGGAGGGGAGAGTGAGTGAGGAGAGTGGGAGGAGGGGTGTGGTGTGGGAGGGCTGTGTGGGGAGGAGAGTGAGTGAGGAGAGTGGGAGGAGAGTGAGTGAGGAGAGTGAGTGGGGAGGGGTGTGGTGTGGGAGGGCTGTGTGGGGAGGAGAGTGAGTGAGGAGAGTGGGAGGAGAGTGAGTGAGGAGAGTGAGTGGGGAGAGTGGGAGGAGAGTGAGTGGGGAGAGTGGGAGAGTGAGTGGGGAGAGTGGGAGGAGAGTGAGTGGGGAGAGTGGGAGGAGAGTGAGTGGGGAGAGTGGGAGGAGAGTGATTGGTGTGGGAGGGCTGTGTGGGGAGGAGAGTGAGTGAGGAGGAGAGTGGGTGGGGAGAGTGAGTGGGGAGAGTGGGAGTAGGGGTGTGGTGTGGGAGGTGTGTGTGCGTGCGTTGTGAAGGGTAGCCAACACTTTGTGGAGAGAATGATGTTAACACAAAGCACTGATCAGCAGTGTCTCTGCTTGTGCCATGTGCTCCTTGTGCCTGCTCTGTGCCTCTCCTTCTCCAGCGGCCAGTGTGGACTGTGGATGGATGAGTACCTTCATCGTGGAAGTAGTTCCCCCTGCCAGACCTTTGACAACGAGTGTCTGGCAACGCAGACTGACTTTGCCATTCTGGGAGTGGAAGTGTGGTGTTTGGTGTCTTAGGGCCAGTGCTGCAGTTCTGACCCATTTCAGAGTGGAAATTTGAAATTGGATTTACACTTTTGTCATTTTTCTCTGTCTACTGCTGCATTACACCCTCAGCTAAGTACATCGTGTTAGTTTGTCTGCTGTGTCAGCAGTTGCCCATGTATTGTACAGTGTGTATACATATACATTACAGACATATATACAGCGTGGTGGTCATTGACTTTCCTGAGTATCCAGTCAGAGGCAATACAAGACTTCAGCCATTTAAAACCAGGGGCCACTTGGAACGTGCGTTGGGGAGGGGGGGGGGGTTGATTACCTCATTAACTCATCTCGTGTGACCTCGACGTTGCAGCATAAAATTATGCAAGACAATTAGGTATCAACACCTGAATACACACCCTAACCCTATATAATTTGACGCTGTGACCCTGCAGGGGTGCATGTGAGCATGATGCCCATGTTGCAGTATATGTCCGGTCTGCGCTTGATCGTGTCAGGGAGTGCCCGGGGGGACAGTGTTCACAGGAGTAAAAAAGTCGCTGCAAATGCTGTGTTGAGCTGATGCGGTGGATCTCCCACAGGTTCAGGGGAAGATCTTGCTGTTCTCCAACTCCCCTTGAACCCCTTCCCCTTGCCCTCCCCCACACTATCACCTGTATTGATATTAGTGCTCCTTAAGGGCAATCTCTCCATTGCACGCAATGCACTCCAATATATCGCGAATTGAACACACTCCTGATTAATGCACTCATGTAACATGCAACGGACTATAACTCAAAAGAAGTCAAATGAAAATAACTAAACGTCATCTCACAATCAATCAGCATGTGTCACTTGCCCTTTGCAGGGGGCGTCAAGAGCTCGTTCACCTCACTGGGAGTGATGTTGCTCCCTGATAGAGTGAGAACAACCTTCTTCCCAGCGAGGCCACCAACCTTGCCTGCCCTCACAGCCGCCAGCACTGCCGCACCTGAGGGCTCCACCAGAAGACCGATATCGTAGAGTGCCTGTGTGGCCTCAATGATCTCCTCATCGTTGACCAACACAATGTCCTCAACGTACTTCTTCACGTGCTGGAAAGTTGTCTCACCTGCGTAGGGTGGACAGAGGCCGGCTGCCACACTCCGCACATCCCCCTTACTCACAGCCAGTCATGGTGGGTGCTCCCTCCAGCTCCACGCCCACCACCCGTGTGCCCCACCCACCACCGTCAGGAGGGTCTGCTGCATGCTGCCTGTGCCTGCTTACTTTCCCACTCCTCCGGGTACACATACACCGCCAGCACGGGACCAAAGATCTCCTGCACTTGGCGAGAACAGGGTATACACGTTACACACACACACACAGAGACACACGACCTCTACCCTCCACCCCTCCCACACACCTCCACTCCCTCCCACACACCTGACTCCTTCCCACACACCTCCACCCCTCTCACCCACACACTCACCACCCCTCCCACACCCCTCCTAAACTCATCTCCATCCCTCCCTCCACACACCTTACCCCTCCCCCACACCTCCACACCTCCCACATTCACCTCCACCCCTCCCACATCACCTCCACCCCTCTCACCACTCACCTTACCTCTCCCACACACCTCCACCTTCCCACATTCACCTCCACCCCTCCCACATCACCTCCACCCCTCTCACCACTCACCTTACCTCTCCCACACACCTCCACCTTCCCACACACCTTACTCCTCCCACCACACTCCTACCCCTCCCACACCCCTCCTCTCCCTCCCACACACCTTACTCCTTCCTACACACCTCCACCTCTCTCACCACATACCTTACCCCTCTCGCCACACTCCTCCACCCTTCCCACCACACAGCTCACCCCTCCCACCACACTCCTCTACCCCTCCCACACACCTCCACCCCTCCCACCACACAGCTCACCCCTCCCACCACACAGCTCACCCCTCCCACCACACATCTCACCCCTCCCACCACACACCTCACCCTTCCTACCACACTCCTCTACCCCTCACACCACACTCTCCCACCCCTTCCACACACCTCCACCCCTTCAAGCACTCAACAATGCCAGCTCCCATACACCACAGCACTCACAGTCTGACCTGTAATGTTGCAGCTTTTCTCCTCTGAGCCCTCTGCACAGTCTGAAAAATGGTTGGCCTGACAGCGGAAGTGAATATCAACACACTTAGCCTGGTCTGCACACATAAACTGGTTTGCTGGATCACATTCAACGTTAACTGGAGATAGACATACAAGCAGCAGGAACGTAAAAGTGGCCTGTTATGGCAGACAGTCAGAGTGGTGCATGAGGACACATCACACATGCCACCTTACTGTCCCATCTCCAGCACTGTCCCCCACCCTCACACTACACACCTCCACCCCTCCCACCACAACTGCAGGACAGCTACCCGACTCCTTTTGCCCCCAACATTCGCTACAATTGCAGCAAATACGTACCATCCTGTCCAGAATGCACTTCTTGCGCTTAAAAGCCCTCACACCTTCGATGAACAATACTCTAGCGACTAATACTCGCGCAAACAGGTCTCTGCGCCACGAACCGAAGACCCACTCACCTCATCTCCGCCAGCTCTCTTTCCACCTCGCCCTCACACGCCCACCGCGAACAGGACCTGGTCTCGCTCGTACTACACAGTCGGGCGCGCCTTGTTGCCCATGCCGTCCCATGCGCGCAAGAGATACAAGTACAACGGCCAGTTTCCCTTACGTGCAATCCAGGTTGCCTTTGGGAATGTTTTCTCACTTCGCACCTTGAAATATAAGCCCACGCACGGCCGTTAGTTGTTCCATGTCGCGACCGTTGCGCTACTTCTACCTGAAGTAACGGCCCTTTTACCACCTTTCCCTTACGTGCACTCCAGGTTGCCTTTGGGAATGTCTTGGCACTTCACACCTTGAAATATTAGCCCACGTGTCGCCTTTAGTTGCTCCAGGTCGCGACCGTTTCGCTCCTGTTACCACCTCGCGCTAATACATTACATGTATAGGAGCTATGCCAATGCTTTAAGTATAAGTAGGAGAAATCAATTTACCTACATAGGTGCGCCGCGGTGGCGAGTTGTGCTATCACTCAGCGTGCCAATCCAAATCTCCAGGGTTCGAAACCAAAGTCGTGTACGCCATGCGAGCGGCAAGGTCAGCCACACGGCACTGTAGTGCCGGCCCCATTAGGGGGGGACTGGGATACCGGTGGCTGGTCTCCCCCAATGGAATTGAACCATATCTGTCGAGAACCGGGTTGGACCTTCTGAGGAGCAACTTATGCACATTTTTTATCAACAAATAATATCGACAAATATCTTGAATTATATTTATAATGCCTTTTTTTTTTTTTTTTTTTAATACATATTTACATGTTTACAAACAGTTCCTTTAAGGTGTTTAATTGTTGATTTGGTCAAATTTGCATCGTGCAGCTGCGTGCATAGCTTTGTGGACGGCTGTTCGTAAGTCGGGAAATGGAAGATTAAGTTTGGAATGGGAATGTGCCGATTTGGAATGGAACATTTATCACGAAGAGAGAGGAACAGGTGACTGGCTTCTTGTGGCGGTGCGCGCGCTTGTTTTGGTTAGTGAAATACGCGCAGCTGTTATCCAAATGTCCTAGTCACACCAAGCTGTTTCAAGAGCGTTCTGGTACTGTTGATCTAAGAATTCCTTCTGTCATGCTGTTCCAGACTGCTTGCAGCGTACGAGCTAGTCTCGCGTAGCCAGACCGCTTTCGCCAGGAGAGAGCGGCTGTATGCGGCCGGCTAATCTCCTAGTTCCGGGGGGTTTTGCACAAGCCGCGCGTAGGCATTATACCAAACCTCCTGGCGAAAGAGGTCTGGCTGCGCGAGACTACGTACGACGAGCACACCTTTCCAGTTGGCCAGACCTTAGACAGCCTCCCCCTACATGTACGTACGTACGTAAGGGCTGCCACAATGGAATCATAGATTAGAGTAGTTTACTGATCTTGCCAGAACACTGGTTTAGCTCCAAGCAAACAAAGTTATCTAGCAGAATTACTTGTCTATCTTGTTTTTCTCTAACGCTGCTTATCTGCTGGTGTGTGTGTGTGTGTGTGTGTGTGTGTGTGTGTGTGTGTGTGTGTGTGTGTGTGTGTGTGTGTGTGTGTGTGTGTGTGTGTGTGTGTGTGTGTGTGTGTGTGTGTGTGTGTGTGTGTGTCATGTGTACACCTGTTCTCGTCAAGTGCAGGAGATCTTTGGTTCCATGCAAGTATCCCGTTCCTTCAAATAAAGTGTGGTTGGCTTTATCGCTCCTGCTGTACTTATCAGTCATCGCCCTGCCTACACCAGCCATTTTGTTGGCAAAAACTAGATTGTTGCATTTCGGCTTAAATTTATAGATATGGGCGTGCTGGTTGAGCTGAGCTGAGCCAGGTGAGATGCTGCAGTTGAAGTTGCTGATCTCTAACTGTTCCTTCCTTCCTCTAATGTGTAATGTGTGGGCATGTGCATTGTTAGCCACCCACAAATTTGGGCTACTGAACTCAAAAAGTATTTTTAAAATGTAACCCATATTTATTTTACTAGTCATCCGTGGATTTGATGTACATTATACGATCCATCTATAATCCAAGCATACAACATGCGCAGAGGGTCTACCTAGTTAGTCTGCCCCGCCCTGTTTGCCCATGGAGAGGGTCTACTGTAATCCAAGCATACAACATGCGCAGTTGTGTGTATTGCAATTTGCACTGTCCCTAGTCTGAGTCCCAACATCTCAACAACCAACCATCACCAGTCCTCCTCTACAGTACTGTACTCTGGGTCAGGACGACTGAGTCGCAACGTACCACTTGAACGACAGGCAATACAGAACAAGTCATTATCAATTGAGACGAGCGTCATAGACGGTTGGTATATTGCTATGCGTAGTAAGCAAGGTTCGCCTTCTTTTTCACCTGCACCTCATGGATACCTGCAGCAGAGGGTTGGGTGGGATGGAGTGTGCACATTCACACCACCATCTCCCCCCTCTCCCCCGCACACACACACAAGGAAACACAAGCAGCACTCACCATCCATGAAGTCTTCGTGAGTGACCTCAACACCTCCCCTACGCAAGGCAATCATGCCCTAACACACAAGTAGGGTGGGAAGAAAGAAGGAGGGATTGGAAGGGGGCAGAGGGAGGGAGTGGAATGGGAAGTAGGGCTATGGTTGGCAAGTGCTTAGCTACGGTTGGCATCTCACCGCTTCCACGCAGACAGCCTTGCACTGTGCACCATTGAAGTCCTCGGTGCACTGAGAGAGCTCCTCAAAGTTGACATCCTTGCTCACATTCATCTTCCGAAGCATGAATCTGAAGGATGCGCGTTCTTGCCTCCTCATTTGGGATTGGGAACTCTATCTTCCTGTCCAAACGACCTGCGATCCACACACCATAGTGTGAGCGAGCATGTGAAGGTGTGCCTGTGCATACAAGTGCTTGCACATGAAAGCATGTAGACCACAGTACGTAAGTAACTTATAAAGAAGTGTATAAGAGTGGAAAGAGGATGTCCCTGACCTGATCATAGTAGGGCAGGGTCCAGAATATCCACCCTGTTTGTTGTTGCAATGACCTGCAGGATGCCACACACACACAACTGTCACAGACACACACCACGCATGAACACATACCACACAAACACACACACACACACGAGGTGTGATGTGCTGACCTTGGTCTGTGTGCATATGTATGTGGATGGGTGGGTGCACACATGAAGTGGCACACACCTTGATGTCGTTGTTGGAACTGAAGCCATCCAACTGGTTGAGAAGCTCCAACATAGTCCTCTGCACCTCCTGGTCACCTTCCTTCTCACTGGCAAACCACTGCAAGTGGAGTTGTGGGGGGGTGGGGGGCAAAGTGAAGGCAGGTGAGGTGGCTCTCTTGATCACAGACCCACGTGCCACCATAATCACTTTGGCAGAAGTGGGTCGGTACAAGACTAGCAGGAGTGGGATAGATGAATGATGCCACTACGAGAACACCACACCATCCCACTACACCACTTACCCTCTCCCAGACACATTGACTACTGAAGCACTTATTATTATGTGTCTGCACACTGCCTGCGCAAGCACCTTGGTCCCAATGGCATCCAGCTCATCGATGAAGATAATCGCTGGAGCTTTCTCTTTCGCCATGGCAAAGGCATCCCGCACCATCTTGGCTCCATCCCCGATGAACATCTGCACAAGCTGAGGCCCTGCAAGCTTCAGGAAGGTGGACTTGGTCTGGGCTGCACAGGCTCTAGCTAGCAGTGTCTTTCCTGTCCCAGGCGCCCCATACAGCAGCACCCCTTTGGGTGTCTGCACGCCCAGGGCCTCAAACCTCTCTCTGTAGGTCATTGGGAGCACCACTGCCTCAATCAGCTATGGTGGAAGGGTGGGTGGGGCAGTGGGCGGGGCTGACTGCAGTTATGGTGGATGGTGTTGTTCAGGTACCTACCTCCTGTATCTGCTTGTCCAGCCCTCCAATGTCGCTGTATTGCTCTGTGGGATGTTCATCAATTTCCATGGCCTTCACATGTGCATCCTACCTGAGAGTGAGGGGTATAGTGCAATACACACACACACACACACACACACACACACACACACACACACACACACACACACACACACACACCACACACACGTGCACACACACACACACACAACATCACTGGATTGCAGAACAATCACTCACTCAGCTGGTAATTTTTCCAGAATGAGCGAAGGCTTTGTTGAGGAGCTGAGTACCAGCCACATAAGGTTGTGAACTTTGCTTTAGTAAATGTGTTTTCTGTGTGAATGATGAATTGATGTACAATACAAGACTTCAGCCATCAATGCCTGCATATGACCCCTAACCCCTAACCCTAATGTGACCCCTGCAGGGGCGTGAGCATGACAATTCTCCAGATGATTGGAGCTACCCTTCGAGGTTGCCGCCTTTTTTCTTGGCTGCTGCCGAAATGCTCACTGGCCTCTCTTCCTGCGCCGTCAGCAGGCTCTCTCCTATCTTCACCGCCATGTTGATACGAACAGCTCACACTGTGTTTGAACGCTACTTTATTCAAGCAAAGCAGGCCAATTTATAGCAAACCCTCTGCATGATCGGACACCTGTGATTGGGGCCACTTGGAACGTGTGCTGGGGGTACTTCATTAACTCATCTTGTGTGACCTCAGTCAGCGTATGTTCAGACTGCACTCGACTGTCAGGGAGTGCTTTGGGAAATTGTTCACAGAAGTAATTAGTCGCTGCAAGTGCTGTGTTGAGCTGATGGGTGGATCTCCCACAGGTTCAGGGGAAGATCTTGCTGTTCTCCAACTCCCCTTCCCCTTCCCCACCCTATCACCCGTTTTGAGTGCTCATTAAAAGGGCAATCTCTCCTATAGTGTGTTTTGCATCAATGCACTCCAATATCGCGAATTGAACACACTCCTGATTAATGCACTCATGTAACATGCGGACTATAACTCAAAAGAAGTCAAATGAAAATAACTAAACGTCATCTCACAACCAATGAGCATGTGTCACTTGCCCTTTGCAGGGGGCGTCAAGAGCTCGTTCACCTCACTGGGAGTGATGTTGCTCCCTGATAGAGTGAGAACAACCTTCTTCCCAGCGAGGTCACCAACCTTGCCTGCCCTCACAGCCGCCAGCGCCGCGGCACCTGAGGGCTCCACCAGAAGACCGATATCGTAGAGTGCCTGTGTGGCCTCAATGATCTCCTCATCGTTGACCAACACAATGTCCTCAACGTACTTCTTCACGTGTTGGAAAGTTGTCTCACCTGCGTAGGGTGGACAGAGGCCAGCTGCCACACTCCGCACATCCCCCTTACTCACAGCCAGTCCCTCCCGAAGACTGAGGTGCATAGTGGGTGCTCCTTCCGGCTCCACGCCCACCACCCGTGTGCCCCGCCCACCACTGTCAGGAGGGTCTGCTGCTGCCTGTGCCTGCTTGATGGCGGCTGACACCCCAGCCAGTAGCCCTCCCCCACCGCAACACACCACCACTACATCAACATCGGGACAGTCTTCCAGAATCTCCAACCCCACACTGCCGTGTCCAGCAATAAGATCACAATTGTCAAAGGGATGCAGATAGATTACTCCGCCCCGTGCAAGGTACCCGTCAATCGTCTCCTGCAGCTTGCTCACGTGATGCAGCTCCACCTCCATACCGTAGCTCTTAACCCTTTCAACTCTGCTCGGAGGAACTGTCTCTGGCATTATCACTTTGCCGTGTAGCCCCATCTGAGATAGAATTTGAGAGAAGGCGCGAGCAAAGTTACCACCAGACATGGTGATGGGTACCAGTTTTCCCTCCAGCAGTTCTCTGGGTGAGTTCTCCAGGATGTTGACCAATCCCCTGACTTTGAAGGAACCCGTGCTCTGCATGCTCTCCATCTTCCCGAACAGGGTCACTTCGGGAGGGACGCCCAAGCGTTCGCTTGGCAGGCGGACGAGTGGAGTTCGAAACACATGACCAGAGCTTTGCAACACTTTCCTTCCTCTCTCGATGTCAGCTAGAGTAACGGTAGCCATCTTGACACGTCACGTGACTTAAAGAAAGTCGCTTGGATGGGACTACCCCCACCCCTACCGAAGCTGCACACAAGCAGGACAGCAGCGTGTAGGCAGTTGTGGCATGAAAGTATTAGAAGATTGTGTGTAGTGATTGTAGGAGTATCTTGTGGTCATCGGAAAGAGGCGCCTACACCATTTTAGCCATATAGACACGGTTGCCTACTGTAAAGTGTCTACGCTTTCAACGGAGCGGGATGTCTAGTCTCTGGTACTGGATACCGCCGGTTGTTTGCTGCTGTCTGGCCGTGTGGCTGGGATACAGATTCCTTGGAAACCATGGCGATCTTGAGTCTACTGACAATCGCTTCGACTCCTTCGCGCCGCCAAGGGATGACTGTCGGGCAAAGTGGTATGTGGACGGACAAGACTACATGGCAGCAGTCGCTGACGCCATTGAAGCCGCCTCGAAGGAGATCTTTATCGCAGACTTGCAAATTAGCCCACACATCTTCATGAAGAGGCCAGACACGGGAGTGGACAGTTTGAAATGGCGCCTGGACCAGATGCTACTGAAGAAAGCTAATGAGGGCGTTCGAATCTACATCCTGTTGTACTGGGAGTCAAAGAAGGTTGCTGATATGGACCTTGGGAGTGCATTCGCCCAATCCACACTGAAGCACCCAAACATCAAGGTGCTCCGTCACCCAGATCTGTCCACAATTCTTCACTATGGCTTTGACGGCACTGGTTGGTGGACCCACCACGAGAAGGTGGTTGTAGTGGACCGCAGCATTGCCTTTGTCGGAGGAATTGACCTCTGTTTTGGTCGCTGGGACACACACAACCACGAGTTGACAGATGACTATGCCGTTCATCCTTGTGCTACAGAGAATGGCAAGTGTGACAGTGCACAGGGCGAGGCAGACAGGTATCGTCGCTGGATAGGTAAAGACTACGGCAACACCTTTGTAGGGGGAAGCAGGACTGAGTTAGATCTTCCAATGGTTGACTATGTAGACAGGAGCCAGGTTCCTCGAATGCCGTGGCATGATGTGGCTTGCTCTTTCACTGGCCCACCAGCTCGTGATGTCGCTAAGCACTTCATTCAGCGATACAACTCAGTCGGGAATGAGGATCAGTTAAGCTTTGGTGGTAATTTCGATACAGATCACAAATTTTCTGATCCCAGTGCTCACAATGTCAGAGTTCAGGTTCTTCGCTCAGTGGACCAGTGGTCAGCTGGACAGAGACATGAAGCTTCCATTCACAATGCCTACCTCCATGCTATTGAGACTGCTGAACATTTCATTTACATTGAAAACCAGTTTTTCATTTCATCTCAACCGGGCTTTTTCTACAAAGTGACAAATAAGATAATGTCAGCACTAGCTGATAGAATTCTGCGTGCACACGAGAAGAATGAGGACTTCCACGTCATGATCGTAATGCCGTTGAAACCAGAATTTCCTGGAGACTGGGACACAGATGAGAATAACGACCTTAAGGTAGTGAGTTACTGGAACTACCTGACCCTCTACAGCGGAGAAGACTCACTTTATAGCTCATTGGGAAAGGGTGGCATTCCTCAGGAAGACATCCCTCGCTACATCTCTGTTTATGGACTGCGTACCCATGCCACACTCAATGATAAACTTGTAACAGAGATTGTGTATGTGCACAGCAAGCTGATGATTGTGGATGACAGAGTGGCTATCATTGGGTCGGCCAACATCAATGACCGCAGCATGCTGGGAGACAGGGACTCGGAAGTGGCGGTGATTCTAGAAGACACAGACATGGTGGAGGGAAAAATGAAGGGCCAAGCTTACAACGTGGGGAAATTCTCTCACACCCTGCGGTGTCATCTAATGAGAGAACATCTTGGCTTGCTGGACACAGAGGTGAGTGAGGACTCCAGCTTGTCACTGAAAGTGGACGATCCTCTGATTCACTCAGCAGATATTTGGAGTATGGCTGTGGAAAATGCACTCGCTTATGAGCGTGTATTTCGTGGTAGGATTGCCCCTACAAATAATGCATGGAACTTAGAAGATCTCAGGAGATGGAGGTCAGTTGTTGGCCTTGCTGAGTTTGACCCAGATGGAGCAAATGAGGAGTTGAGTAAGATTCGTGGACGGCTTGTCATGTATCCAGTACTGTTTTTAGGGGAAGTACTGAAACCATCCTACTTGGATCTCATGAATATGTATGTGGATTCTCGTGGAATTGAGAGCAACCTTAACTTTGATGAACCTAAACAATTGTACGCTTAGTGCAAAACTCGTTAGCTGACTATTTACTCTTTTTCTAGAACAGCTGTAGTGTTTGTGTGTTACAGTAGAGTGTTTTAACACTTTCAAAGCACTATAATGGTTTAGTGTATGGATGATGCAATCATGTGAAATGTAGTGTTTACCTAGTTTTACAGTACACATCCATATATTATATTATATATATATAGTGACCTTGCTATGCATGTATTTCTCCTATCAGTAGTGAACAGATCTTGATGAGCATACACATACCAAAATCAATCAATCAACATGTACAGCAATTAATTGCAGGACGTTTTGGCCACGTAGGCCTTTGTCAACTGCATGCAATTCTGATTCAAATTTTGTATGCAGTTCATAAATGCTTACGTGGCTGAAACCTCCTGCAATAGTTGCTTGATTGATTCTGTTGCGTCAACATCACGTACTCTTGTCTATGTATACATATGCTCTCACTATCAATTTGCTAGTTGGCAACAACATAGCAATGAGCCTCTACTTCATACCTGTACCTGATTGCTTGCCTACAGAACAGAACCTGAATGTACTGGAATATTTGAAAGAATAAATTATTATGATATTTTCAGCCAATTGGACTGGTATATGAAGTGAACTATAATTCCCTCCCCACAAACATACCGCTGTAAGTCATTAATTAATTAAGGAAGGTCATTCACCTATAGCTGCTCTTAATGATATATAGTTGAAACACAGTGCTAAATTTATACCATGATGTCATATGCGCCTAGCACAGGGGGTCTCACCAGGACTCAGTCCCATGGGGGGGAAGGGAGGGGGGGGGGGAACAGGGCGGGTCCCGACATGCAAAGTTATTACCTTCTATGTCTTCACATTGCCAGGGAGTCATGATCCTGGACATGAGGAACTGGTCAAGCTAGCCCATCACCCCATCATGTGAGGGAGGGGGAGGGGAGGAGGGAGGCAGAAGGAGAATCCCCACACGAGGGAGTGGCAGTCTCAGACATGACACTATGACCTGTATCTCACCGCATGAGGTGGACCACTGGTTAATTGTGCTTGTATGCATCGGGGGGGGGGGGATGAGCTAACGAAGTGGCGTGAGGTGTCGCCAGTGATATGATCAGCGAGACATTCGATACCGAACATCAAAGTTCTCGCGAGTTTTCTATGGTATTAATGATATTCATACAGATAGTCGCGTGACTCAGGCCATGGGGTGATCTTTTGGACCAATCAGATGCACGCCGGCGAACCTGGTGTGTCGGACGGCTTTTGAGTCACGATCCATCACGAGGTCTGCATTGCGCTGGACACACGGAAAAGAGAGTGCGACAAGGCATCGCGCTCACAACTCGCCCGTCATTGACGAACATGGACCGAAGAGGGACCCTGCTGTTTCTGAGCGTCGCCTGCCTCGCGTTCAACCTCTCTACGGTGAGTCTCGTGGCAACTCTGTCCCATGGAGCGATGGGAGGTGTCGAGCGAGTACTGGTCACTAAATGTTATAGTGCCTTAGGCCAGTTAGATCCCCGCCTTAGGGCTCCGGACCGTCGTGTGTCGTCCAGGACACAAGTTGTCTCTCTATAACCGAGTCTGCCTGTGGTTACATCCTCCAGGGAAGGGCACTGGGTTGGCTTATGTCGGTGTGTCAGCGTGGTCGCGATAGCTACTGCGCGTCTGAAGTTTTGTTCATGTGTTTCATGTGGAGCGTGTCGCCTACAGGGCGTGCTGTCGTCCTCTTTAGTCCTGGCATGTGTGTGGACCGTATATGGTGTGGTTGAGGGCATGCCACGCCAAGAATGCCCATTCGTGCTGCTAAGGTCTTGACCTTTTCCGTCCCTACGACCTATTGATCCCCAGCTGTGTGGGTTCTGACCCCTGCTGACAGGAGGGGGAGGGCAAGGGACACAATTGATTGTGGTTGCATGCTCTTCAAATGCACCCACACCACCGCCCCTGCTGTGCTCGTAGACACACTACCACATCCACCATCCTGTGCCGATGTGTGTGCGCTGTGAGGGGGAGGGGGAGGGGGAGGGGTTATCTCCTATACTGTCTCAAGGTGTGCCATGTATAATGTATAACCTGAATTTTGTAGATTGTAATTTTAATGTATTGCAATGTGGTGTTCATTCTGTAGTGTGGGGTATGTTCTCTTTTAATGTATTGTGTGGTAGTTGAGTATATACATGTACAGTAACTAGACACAGTGTTCAGTCCAACACAGCACTAGCTGTTGTCTTCCGCTGAAAACCTAATGTCCAGCAGCAGTGAAACGCAAGGTGCCTGTGTGCAGAGTGAAGAAAGTGGTTTGGTTAGCGAGTGTAGCTAATTGATGCACACCCTGCTGGCTTCTCATGCCCAGCCAAGAGCCTTTCATGAAAAGACAGGACTGACAATGTGTGTTCTCAGTTGTACTTTCTTGGCTTCAAGGCTGTGTGGAAGCAGCTAGTCCTCGACTAGCAGTGTGGCAGTCAAACGTTGCCCGTGGTTGTGTGGGGTTAGTGGAGGTGGCTATGCAGTGGAGAAGAGTCAGCACGTGTTGTATTGGGTGCGTTTTAGCTCCAGTGACATCACTGTCTACGTTGTTCTGGCTCACAGCAGACAGCAGACCAGGCTACCACCTGTGACATCGGAAGGTGGGGTTCTGGATTTGCAGTTCTGTGATCACCACGGTGATTGGTGCATGGGTGACATGGGTGATGGACAGTCAGAGTAGCCTGTGGCTACTGTGAGCACATGCCAGAACAATGTGGGCGCTAGGCAACCAGCCTCAAACCAACCAAGACCCTGTGTGACATCAGAATGTGGGGCTCTGTATTGCTGTGCTGTGATCATGTGATTAGTTACTGGCATGTCACTGATATGTCACTAATGGCATCACTGACATGTCACTAGTGTATCGCTATGATATCACTGACATGTCACTAACTGTGACATGTCACAAATACGTACCTTGCTCCAGATAAGCAGTGTGTGGTACTGGATTCACTTGTTGAGCCAGTACACAGTGTGTGGTACTGGATTCACTTGTTGAGCCAGTACACAGTGTGTGTTAATACACTTAATTAAGGACGTTTCAACAAGTGACGTTGCAGTATTGTTTCAACACAGCACAACAAGTGACGTTGCAGTATTGTTTCAACACAGCACAACAAGTGACGTTGCAGTATTGTTTCAACACAGCACAACAAGTGACGTTGCAGTATTGTTTCAACACAGCACAACAAGTGACGTTGCAGTATTGTTTCAACACAGCACAACAAGTGACGTTGCAGTATTGTTTCAACACAGCACAACAAGTGACGTTGCAGTATTGTTTCAACACAGCACAACAAGTGACGTTGCAGTATTGTTTCAACACAGCACAACAAGTGACGTTGCAGTATTGTTTCAACACAGCACAACAAGTGACGTTGCAGTATTGTTTCAACACAGCACAACAAGTGACGTTGCAGTATTGTTTCAACACAGCACAACAAGTGACGTTGCAGTATTGTTTCAACACAGCACAACAAGTGACGTTGCAGTATTGTTTCAACACAGCACAACAAGTGACGTTGCAGTATTGTTTCAATACAACGCAACAATGAGCCTCTGGCATTACCAGCAGTGTGTTGTGTGTAGCAACCTTAAAGGTTGTGCTGAGGTACCTCCTGTGGGCATGGTGGGGATGCTATATGTATATTCCAGCCAGACGACCTACTGGTGTGGTAATGAGGCTAAGTGTTTTGTATGGGCTCCCAAGGTTGATAAATGAAATACTCCCCCTAATGCACATTGATAACATGCAATATAACCTGACCACTAATTTATGTAAGTAAGTATACCTGGTTATGTAGTATCATTTTGAATTGGCTAGTAACGGGCTAAGTGGCCCTAGGACCTACCCGCATGTGATGAGGTAGCAGCAAGTGAAAGACCTGCTGCTGTCTTGTGTGGCAGTGCTGTGTTGTGTGGCAGTGCTGTGTTGTGTGGCAGCGCCTTTCCTGCGTGACTGTGCTAAGGGTGCCAGCCGCTCACTCTCCCTTGAGCCCCTGGGGCTGCACGAGTCACTGAGTGTGATTTCCGTGTCCTCGTCTGCTTGTTTGTCCCACCTCCCGTCCCTGCCTTCGTTTACAAATAGTGCCCTTTCTGTATTGTAGTTCTTGTAAATACTTGGTACATTTGGATGTATGCGTATATTGTGTCTCCCCACTTCCCCTCCCTCTCCCCCACCCTACTGGCCCTCCCCCTGCCCCACCCTACTGGCCCTCCCCCTGCTGCACCCTACTGGCCCTCCCCCTGCCCCACCCTACTGGCCCTCCCCCTGCCCCACCCTACTGGCCCTCCCCCTGCCCCACCCTACTGGCCCTCCCCCTGCCCCACCCTACTGGCCCTCCCCCTGCCCCACCCTCAAGGCGTCCGATTTCAAGCCTGTGAACCACACAAAAGGGCTATGTCTCTGGTACGGTCAGTGCAAGGAGACGTCTCTTGGCTGGCAGAACTGTCTCAACAACACACCGGCCCGATCTGTGGACCCAGGCAGTGAGGTGTACCAGTTGTTGGAGGAGCTGTGCCCCTGGTACGCCAAGGGCAACGAGACCAAGGCGTGCTGCGACAAGAACATGCTCGAAACCCTCAAGAAGAGCATCCTACCAGCTCAGAACTTCCTTCAGCGCTGCCCATCATGCTTCACAAACTTCATGCGTCTTTTCTGTGCCACCACGTGTGACCCCAATGCAGCCTCCTTCATGAACGTCAGTCAGATCTTCTGGGATCCGACCAGCAACGCCATCTCGGAAGTGGAGGTGTACATGACCTACAGCTTTGCAGACATCATGTACAACTCATGCAAGAATGTGCAGTCTTCTCAGCAAGGTGAGGAGTGGGGGGGGAGAGGTTGAGTAGGGGAGGGGAGGAGAGGAGAAGGGAGGGAGGGGAGCAGAGTGGTGGAAAGGGTGGGGAGGGACGGGAGGGAGGGGAAGGGGAGGGATGGGAAGGAGGGGGAGGGAGGGGGAGGAGGGGAAAGGTGGGTAGGGTGCAAGCTGTCCATTCTTTGGGTGGGTGGGTGTAGTCTGTTTCCCGTGAAGACCATACCAACAGTGAAAGGTGGTGCCTGCCTGTATTAGCCGTGTAGTGAGTGCCTCGTGAAGGAGGACGTCAAGCTTGTAACATTGTTTACTGCACACACGTCACATGTCACATGAGAGCAGCTGCCATGTTTTCTATTTGGGGTGGTATGGTTTGTTTCAAAACTTCCATACAAGCAATATTATGTATTTAATTAACTTTCATTTCCTTTGAAATGTTGGGTTTCTTTACTACCCTCCCCCCTAGGTGTCCCTGTGATTGGCTACCTCTGTGGCACCAGTGCCGCCACATGCAACGGTGAGAAGTGGCTGACCTTCATGGGGGACCCAGCGGAGGGAAGCCCCACCCCCTTCACACTCAACTACCACTTCCAAAACTCCACCGCCCCTCCCCTCTCGACTAACATCACAGCCTACAATACCACTATGCTGCACTGCTCCGACAAGGACCCTTACCATGGCAACATGACCTGCGGGTGCGCAGACTGTCCAGCTAAATGCCCCGCCCTCCCCACACACGCCCCTGTGTATGACCCCAAGATCTGGGGCATCCCCCGTGATGCCTTCATCGCACTCTTGGCCATCCCTGTGTGGGTAGTTCTCTGTGTGCTGGTCACAATGGTCCTGTACACGTACAACTGCGTGAAGTTGCAGAGGAGGAACAGGTATGCACTTGTGGGGGAGGAGGACCACGAGGAGATACACCAGGCTGTAGATTATCTCATCCGCATCTTGTGCTTCCCTTTCTCCTGCGTTGATTGGCTTGGGTTCCACTTTGAGTGGCTTTTGAAGAAGCTGTTTCAGTATTGGGGGCTGTTCGCAGCCAAGTGCTGGTTCATTGTGATCCCCTGCGGTGTGGTTGTGTGCATCGGCTTGTCACTTGGTCTAACCAGGTTTCAAGTCACGACCAACCCTGTTGAGCTGTGGTCGGCCCCCAACAGCCGTGCAAGGATGGAGAAGAACTACTTTGACTCCCACTTTGGCCCCTTCTACCGCACTGAACAGGTTATCATCACCACCAACATGTCCTACATCAACTACTCCATCTACACTGCCTCTGGACAGAACATCCACAAGACCATCGGACCCGTGTTCAACAAGGAGGTGCTGATGGAGGTGAGTATGTACGGCTTGTGGGGGGAGGAGGGTGTGGTGGGGGGAGGGGGAGGGGGAGGGGGAGTGTTGGTGTGTGCTGTTGTAGGGAAGCTTGTGTTGATTGCTTTTCTTTCCCGACTCTCTCTGGTGTGTGCGCGCGTGTGCGTGTGTTCAGGTCCTTCTGCTGCAGAACAACCTGACTGACATGAAAGTTCCCTTCAAATCGGGGTCAAACCAGACCTTCATCTCCCTCTCCGACATCTGCTTCAAACCCGTCAACCGATACTGCACCATTCAGAGTGTGCTCCAGTACTTCCAGAACTCAGAAGAAAACCTCAACTACGTGAGGAAAGATTCTCTCCACGGAACGTTCGGCAACTGGAAGTCCCACGTCGACTACTGTCTCTCCAACCCGTCCTCCATCAACGCATCAGACACCTTCAAACCATGTCTGAGCCAGTTTGGCGGCCCGTCGTCACCTAATGTGGTAGTGGGTGGGTACAGTGACCACTCCCCCGTGGGGGCGGGACCACCGTATTCAAATGCGACTGCCCTCATTGTGACCTTTGTTGTCAACAACTACCTGGATGAGGCGGAGAACGCAAAGGCAGAGGCATGGGAGGCAGCGTGAGTGGCGGGAGGGGTGAGGGGAGGGGTGAGGGGGAGTGGTGGGAGGGGTGAGGGGGAGTGGTGGGAGGGGTGAGGGGGAGTGGTGGGGAGGGTGACGGGCTGGAGGTGGAAGTGATTAAGAGTGAAAAGAAGGTGAGATTGAGTGGTTTGTTGTGAGGTGCAGAGTCTTCATGCTCAGAGACGGCTGTTACTCCTGCTCCTCCCCCTCCCCCTGCACTGCAGCTTCCTCCAATACATACGGCACTTTGAGTCGCCGTACATCAACCTCTCATACTCAGCAGAAGTGAGTCATGTGACAAGCATGTGACCTGGGTCCTGTGCATGTGACTACCATGTGACTGCCATGTGACCCTCTCTTCAGCGCTCTATCCAAGATGAGATCTCAAGGGAGTCGAACAGTGATGTGAAGACTGTGCTGATAAGCTATGGTCTTATGTTCCTCTACGTTGTCTGCTTCGTTGGCGGCTTCAGGAACTGGAGGACGATACTGGTGGGCACGCACACAGACACACACACACACAGACACACAATACATGCGTGCGAGTACACACACACACACACACACACACACACACACACACACACACACACACACACACACACACACACACACACACACACACACACACAGCATGCATGCACACATACAGATCTTTATCCCTCTCCCTCCCCGCATCCTCTCTGCTCTACTTGTGAAGATCGATCGCTTGCCTCTGTCCGGCACTGTGGGTGTGCTGATGGTTGGTATGGCAGTCACCAGTGCATTGGGTTTATATGGTTACCTTGGTGTCAAGGGCACCCTGATTGCCTTGGAGGTGGTCCCGTTCCTCGTACTCGCAGTCGGAGTGGACAACCTCTTCATCATTGTACATGCTTATGAGGTTTGTTTGTGTCCGTGCCTGGGCATGTGTGTGCCTGTGTGTGCCCGCACATGAGTGTGAGTGCATGAGTGTGAGTGCATGAGTGTGAGTGCGTGAGTGTGAGTGCATGAGTGTGAGTGCATGAGTGTGAGTGCATGAGTGTGAGTGCATGAGTGTGAGTTCATGCATCTGTGAATATGCACATGTTCACCAGTAACACCTGTCTCAGTCAATGAATGCCATTTACTCATTTACCCTCCTCCCCTCCTCCCCACCCCATCTCCTCCAGCGTCAACGCAAAGAGAACCCAGAGCTGTCCCTCAACTCCTGTCTGAGCAAGGCCCTGGGCGAAGTTGCCCCTAGCATCACTCTGACTGCCCTCTCCGAGTCTGCCGCCTTCCTCCTGGGGGCTGTCTCTAACATGCCAGCGGTGAGGACTTTCTCTCTCTTTGCTGGCACAGCTGTCCTGCTCAACTTCTTGTTTCAGGTGAGGGAGGGAGGAAAGGGAGGGGAGGAGTGAGGGAGGGAGGGGAGGAGTGAGGGAGGGAGGGAGAGGGTGTGAGGGTGAAGGTGGGAGGGAGACATGGAGAGAGTGAGGATAACAGGGGAGGAGAGGGTGAGGGTGGGAAGAGAGGGTAGTAGGAGGAAGGGATGGTGAGGATGGAAGGTAGGGAAGAGGAAGAGAGGGTTGGTTTGGAGTGGTCTGTTGTCTATATGTCTTCCCCTGAACCCGCTGTGTTCTTGTGTACTCCTCTCCTTAGATTTCTGTGTTCATCAGTGTACTTAAGCTGGACCTGTGGATACGACAGGTGGGTGGGGCAGGGGGTGGGGCAGGGTGGGGCTACATGGGACGTGTGTGGTGACCTGGATGCATGCACCCACTGCACCCGTCTGCTTATGGAAGTACGTTTTGTAGTGTGATGTACAGTATGTATGTGCTGTACACTAGCGTCTGCAATTAGTATTGTACTACTGTGTGTACATACGTACTATAGTATTGTGCATATCATGATGTGTATTCAGTGTGTAATCCTATATCATGTGTGTCTTCCTGTACCCTCTCATCCTCTCCATCCCCCCCTCCCCTTGCTCATATTGTAGGGCATTACAAAGAGAGTGTTCCCCAACCTCAAGGAGTCCAAACACGGGCTCCTCCAGTTCTTGGTCAAGCAGTACGCTCGAGTCCTCCTACACTGGACTGTACGGCCCTTTGTGGTGAGTCAGGCACGCCTGATGCAAAGAAACTAGTGGCTATGGTTGGTTGTCATGGCAATGTTTAGGTTGGTCGCCATGACGACATATGCATCAGTCACCTTGCTGATTCTTCACATGCAGATGATGTTTTTTGGTGTGACCTCTCTGGGCTGTATTGCTGCATTGCTGAGCGGTCTTGACATTGGCCTTAGCCAGACCCTCGCTCTACCGAAGGTGAGTGCTGTGTGGGCCAGGGTGTGTGTGTGGTGTAGCGGAGGAGTGTGGGTGGAGTGTGGGTGGGGTGGGGGAGTGTGGGTGGAGTGTGGGTGGGGTGGGGGAGTGTGGATAGGTGTAGTGAGGGATTTGGGTGAGTGGGTGGGGTGACTGTCTGTCTGTGTGTCTGTCTGTCTGTCTGTACAGGACTCTTACCTCATGAACTACTTTGACGACATGGCCAAGTACTTCCGCACTGGTCCCCCCCTGTACTTTGTGGTGAAGGATGGGTACCACTACGAGCTGCCCGAGGAGTGGAACATGATCTGCACTACAGCCACCTGCTTCCCCGGCTCCATAGGAGTGCAGATCGGTCAGGCCGCGCAGGACCCCAACTAGTGAGCGGGCACCGAATGACCACCACCCTGTCCACTGATGTGCTGTGCTGTGCTGTGATGTGGTGCAGTGTGGTCTGGTGTGGTATGTGAGTGGGTTAGTGGAATCGAAGCAGAGGGTGACCAATGGATGGGACTCCCTAATGTTCTGAATACCATTAGGGATTGTGTCCAGTGAAAAGACAGTCTTGTGTAGTGTGTGGTAAGGTGTG
>CATKZD010000080.1:0-5000 GCA_949841015.1 Aplysina aerophoba
GCACACACACACACACACACACACACACACACACACATACACACAGTACGCACACACACACACACACACACACAGCACGCAACACACACACATACACACAGTACGTACACACATACACACACAGACAACCAAACCTTTGCTGGCTGAGAGGATAAGACTTGCATTGTGTGGGTGCACTTTCAGCTCATTAATGGCCGAGCTATGGCCAACATAGGACTTAACAGGTGTACATGTCACTGTGCTGGAGGAAAAGAGGAAGAAATGGAAGCTTATTGGGACTCAACCATCTGGGCTTCTTGGCTGGACTTAGCAGCACACACACACGAACACACACAGCTGTAGAGAGGAATGCTGAGACAACAAAATTCACTGATGCATCTGTGAGGAGAAGCTGTAGCAGAGATCAGTAAGCCAGCAGCTTGACCCACCAAGAACCTAGCCTATCCTTCTGCAAAAGCAGTGCGAGAGCTCAAACAATGATCCGTTTGTACCACAGTAACGTCTATCAGGGCTAGTTAACCACAAGTGTCAAATGTCCAAATCCATCTACTATCCCCGACTTTCTCAATCAGTGAAAGTGGGTAGGTTGTCTTCTGCCCCTCCCCCCGCCCCGCCCCCCGCACATCACGTGAAGAACTGAGAATGTTGGGGCTGGGGTAGGGAGAGTATCAGCTATGAGTAGACGTAGTGACGACCCATAGCAGGTAAGCACATCATATGCGGGAGCTTTGCATAATGACAGCGAAGAGTGCATGGCACGGTGTTGTGGTGTTCTCATTACTGCCTCACTCGATGACCCGAACAATCCCCTTGGCTCCCCCAATGGCAAGCCAGGACTGCTTGCTCAAAGGGCAGTAGGTCCACTCACAGCAGTAAAACAGCTCTTCAGACTAAATGGCATTGAGGAAAATTTCAACTGGGGCATATGTACATATCCACATACTACATACATACACCTATGTATGTTTGTATACTACATACTACATACATACACCTATGTATGTTTGTATACTACATACTACATACATACACCTATGTATGTTTGTATACTACATACTACATACATACACCTATGTATGTTTGTATACTCTTTGTATCATTTGTACTCTGACAACCTATGTAGAAAATTATTACAGAATCAGATTGTGTGGGTTCAAAATGTGTTATATAATAGGAAGTACAGATGTGACAACATTACACTAGATAGAGTGACATGTGACACCATGACATGTGGCAGTGTGACATGTGACAGCATGACAATGCTGTCATGAAGTGTAACATTAACTGATACACACGTACGTACATGACTGCATGCATGACAGGTGACCAACATTGACACGTGACAGCATGACAGTGCTGGCATGACATGCAAAAACATTAATACACAACAGCGGAACGACCCAGAAAGGATACATCCTCATCCTTGAATGTACAAATAGGAGTTACTGATTTATCCCCTTCACATTTGTACACTGTTGCCTGTGCAGAAGGAAAGAAAGGCAGCATGCCACAACCAATAGAAATGTCACTTGTCAGTGATTCATCCCATTTGTAGTCTGATGTAGCCAGCCCCACTTCCAGTCTCCATTTTATGATGTCACCAGCAAGGAAGCGCATTGTGCAATATATACAACAATATTAATAATTATTAGACATTTCATCACAGTGCTGCATGGGGCAGTGATACCCTAGCGTGCTTTGGCACATGATGCACTTGAATAATAATAATGATATAAGATATGATTGATATAAAGTGGCTGAAAGGGGTCAGGGTTACGTCCGACTACCCATTTTGGTGCACTTTCATGAAGCTAATAACCTCCGTCCCTATTGCAGTGAGTAATGGTTTTAGTACTGCCATATGCTACAGGTTGCGGTACGGTGCCATTCAGGTCAAAACTATGTCCCACTTAACAAGTTGGACAGTGTAACAGCTAAGTTGCCCAAAATTGTGAATGCAATAGTTTTGACCTGAATGGCACCCCATAGTACGGTAGAATAGGGAGCTCTGGATTACTTAATTCATAGCTATCTATGTCTAATAGAGGACATTCCAGGAATAGGAGGTACATGTGCCAACTCTTTTATGAGAACAGTGACTGCACTTCCAGCCACATAGAGCAGAATACAAGTCTACCTCTGAACTAGGAAGGCCTGTCTGTACAGGACAGACAGCTGGGCCTGCTGGCGTCTCAGAAGTCCTCCACTGTAGCTCCGTAGCTAGCTGGCTAGCTAGCCACACGGCGCAAAACGAATATGCACGCATTAAAGATATACCCTATAGCTAACAATATTATATTCGCTCCATGAGTAGGCTCATTAGGTTCGAGTATCTATGAAGGGTCCCAATCATCTGCATTCTATGATACCAGCACAGGAGAGGATAAACTTACTTGATTGTTTCCAACTGAGGCAAAGAAGTTTCCATCCACGAACGGGTTAAACTTGACGCCAAACAAAGGCGATTTGTGATCCTCCTATAAACGACACCCATTGCCGCAGTACAAAATGGTTTCGTTCATACTAATACTGAACTCACAGTGACCCTGCTGGCCCAGACAAATTTGACAGCCATTTTAATGTTACGAAATCCTGTTGCAGAGAATGGACAGTTGGTTGTAATGGCCAGGTTGCCAACCTTGCCGTATCATGGGTATGCTGTGGAATTCAGCCCTTTTGGGGGAGGTACATTGGCGGTAGCAGGAGCTGTGAACTACGGTATAGCAGGTTAGAGCCGTCATTGTCATAATAGATGAGGCCGTGAATGAGCGGCCTGAGCTGCATTAAATACGTATAAATGTGTGTAGTACATCGCCAAGGTTCCGTGGTGTAACGGTTAGCACTTCGGACTCTGAATCCGACAATCCGAGTTCAAATCTCGGCGGGACCTTTTTTTTCTCTTTCCTTTCACCTACATACCCGCCTGGCTGCACAACGGCAGTGATCTTTTTTCTTCCTGCAGGAAATGGCGCGCTAATCCTATATTGTCGAGAACCTCACCCGTGGCAAGAAGTATTTAGGTATTCTCTTGTTCGCCGTAGTGTGGTAGGCTGATTGGAGCAGAGTGATGGGGTGTAAAGATAAATTCTGTATTGGTTCGTGCCATGTATTAGTAGTCTTTGAAGATTTAATCCACTCACTCACTGCATATACTGATGGTTCCTTCATTAAAACTTTCCACTTTTGTTGTCAATTACTGGCTGCGCCGCTTCGTTTCATCAGGTTGCAATGGCCGGACGGCATATTTGACGTGACATGGAGTGAAGTGAACGAGAATGCACTTGTCTGTGGAGCAGGCGATGGAAAGTTGCTTGTGGTGGACCAGAAATGCCCTCAGGTAACTGCACTTCTGTAATAGTGTGAGCTTATGCTGTAATGCCATCATTAAACAGTACCAGTGCAATGTCAATGTGGTAAAGAGGGGTAATATTTCATGGAGTAGAGGGAGATACTGAGGTGGAAGCAGAAGTGGATGGAATGAGGAGGAAGGATGTGGTTCAGAATCTGGAAACTGCACCAACCGGGGGATTGGGACTACTGATGAAGACCCTAGATTGGGTCGAAGCGTCTGGTAATCATTGACAAGTGACATCCGTCCCAATCCCCTGGCTGATGCAGTTACCAGATTCTGGAGCGTGAGTACACCTGGCACCACAGAGATCTTTACAGGATGTGCTCATTCATTAGCTAAATCCCATGCTTCCCTTTGCCTGTATAATGAGGTCAAATAGGTTTATTAATGTGAGAGGTCACATTCTTCATTCAGGCTGTTTGACTTGGTGTCTCCCTTGGGATCTGTCAGGAAGTTAGTAATTAGGGAGGGGGGGGGGGGGGGGGCACTTTTGTTACCTTGCAATGACCTAATAATGTCATCCTATAACCAGAATACAGTTTTATATATATATATATATATACCATCTTAATCAATTTGAATGCATGCATTAATCTCTGCAGGGACCGATTACAGTTTTGGAAGGCCACTCTGCTGAGGTGAATTGTTGCTATCAGTGACACATTAGTGAGGTAATACAAGTGTATATTTCCAGTTGAAGTTCTCCTCAAGTAATAGGAGATGGTCACACCTGAGGGATACGTCTAGTGTGCTAGACCCTCCCCCAGCTTAAGTGTATAACAGACCAGACTAGCCAGGGACCCACTCCCAATTTCCCTGCAAGAGCAGTGTCGATGTCCCGTAGGACTTTCATTCATTGCCTACGGATTTCGTTACTGTGCAGCAGTGTTCTCTCTTCTTGGGGTCTCGACCTGCAGCGTCTTCCCTCTGTGCAGGTCTCCAGTGTGCAGTGGAGCATGAATGGTCTCGATCATCTCGTGCTGAGCACTGCTTGGGACAAGACTGTCCGAGTGGTGAGGCAGCACAATTGTACAAGTTGATGGCTTTTCCATGCCAGAACGTGATAGCAGGCTGAGGTGCTAGCAGTGGTAGTACCTTGGCACAGATGTGTGGCGGTACGAGGTTCTATGTACATTTGCACCATTTTATTCCAAACTCAAAAATTATATTTAACTGCTGAAGTCAACAGGATTGAACTTCATCAGGAATACAGGAAATGGTAATATTTTATTGACAAGCTTTTTGCTAACTACACAGCTTGAAAGTGGTGACTGGGGAAAAAGAACCATGACCTGGCGCCCGAACTCGTGGTCCACGCTCTAACGTGGAGTTTCAGCCAGTTTATATATCAATGTTTGTATTGGAGTATGGGGAATGGATGAAACCAGTGAATGAAACTTATAGAGATCTAAGTAGTAGTACAATTATGGAACAGTGCTGTCCGAAATGACGCAACTATATGGGGGATATGAGCTACACCTTAAGGTGTTGCGTCATCATGATTGCTGCCCCTTCTCTGCTCTACTGTAGTGGGACCCTGGTGTGTGTCAGTGTGTGGGTGTGTTCCCAGACCATACGTCTCCGTTGGTCTACGATGCCGCTTGGTCTGTGCACAAACCTGGCTCTTTTGTATCTGTTGCAGGTGAGT
>CATKZD010000080.1:7500-37938 GCA_949841015.1 Aplysina aerophoba
TATGTTCATCGATGTTCTGAGTAATGTCTGGCAGCTACCATACCCATTCACTGTTGACCTAACGCCATGAATACTAGTCTGCAGGCTAAAGTGTTTGGACATCATGGAGGTCTGTCGATGTGTGAACCTGCAAGAGGTATTCCTGCAAAGCATTTTTTTATCTTCCTAGAGCCAATTTGCGATGATGTGTGCCTCTAAACTTGGTGTTGTATGCGCTGTACATGTCATCCCATATGATGTGTCACATCAGTGCAGATGAGCAGTAGCTGAAGTGTGGCCAACCACCAGTATATATCCATGCTACATTGTATGTATACACAATTAGTGTCCAAGTGTATCTCTGGTCTATTGAGCTAGACGTCTTTCGTATTTCTCCCTAACCAGCAGTGAGAGGCAAAAGTAACTGCTGGTTACGGCGAAATGCGAATGATATCTAGCTTGATTGACTAGTACCTTCCTTCAGTGGCCTTTTCGACATGCATCTATCTAAGACACAATTAGGTTGGATCTGTCAGCTGGACTACAACCGCACCTGCCCAGTGGAGTACAGCTGGATCATGGGTGTCCCCAGTAGAATGAACCATTAGCATATACGTATACCAGGTGTGAGCTATATCGGGCTGTAAGGTCAACATGCTTCCTTGGCTGCCTTTGGGCATGTGACTGCTCTGCACCTCCCTCCTCACACCCCTAAAAGGACACAAATGCAATGAATATAGTTAGCATAGGAATGAATTTCATTAGCCTTGAAGGCCTGAAAGTATTTTTTACTGGCAGGGTATGACCTGGTTTACACAGTCTCAAGCCCTTGGGACTTGAGATTGAGGTCACAGAGTGCACTCACTTCATCAAAGTGACCACCAAAGGATGTTGCTGGCTCCCCCCTTCTCAGGTGCTGGGACCTTCGAAACTCAACTGCTCCAGTCTCTGTAGCTGTTGGTCACTCACAGGCCGTGAGGAGGATCAAAGTGAGTTAAGATGATTGGCAAATGTGCTGGGGTTTGCATGGTTGGCAACCGTTGTCACAACTATTTCAATGCAAAGCATTGTTTACAAATTTCTGTGCCAACAGCATTCCTTTTTCTCCCTTGCAGTTCAATCCTCACGACAATGAGACTGTTGCATCTGTGTCATACGACTTCTCAACCAGGTGCACCAGATTAGTATAATAATAACATTATGAATGTGTAAAGTGTGTTACTTACAGACCTTGTAGTTAACCAATTCATGTATATGCTCCCAGATTGTGGACTGTCCATGGAGCTTTATTGCAAACCATGTTGCACCACACTGAGTTTACATATGGGGTGGATTTCAACCTGCATCAGCCCGGAGAGGTGAGCAATCTGTACTGGTGTCATGGGGTTGCCAGGCGTACATGCACACCGGGCTACTCAACAATTAATATGCATGCGTGATTTTGAATGCTTTTGTATTGCATCATATTAAGTATTATTGTGCAATGTTATTATTGCTATACATGTACATGCAAAGTGCCTTCCTTTGGTGGTGCCACTAAACTCACAGCTAGAGTATATATATATTATAGCTACTGTGGTGCAGGTGTTTCCTTTCGTATACTTCTATCCTATGTATGTATATGTATGGTTGCTTCCCTGCATTCACAACTGTTGATTAATTTGCTGTATCCCACAAGATGGCTGACTGTTCTTGGGATGGATCCGTCATGGTGTACAGCCCGGATTGTTTGGTGCAGCCATTTGTACCAACACCTACTCCAGACCCTGGGTCATAGGACAAGCTATTCAGTGCTGTATGTTATATTTGTCCTTTTGCTGGGTGGTATTAATGATATTCATGATCTGGGCTCTGTTGCTGAAGAACGCACACAACTTGTCTAAACTTTCAGGTGTGCAGTTGGAAGTGTAAGCATGCCTGGCCTGTGTGCCTCACTGATGTAATACTTGCGTCACATCAACTCACATGACTGCATGTTTTGATTATGCTGCAACCTGGTGCAAGACAGCTTGGTGTGTTGCAATAGCCATAATATTGTAGTGCCATCCCCCCATCTATATGTTGTATCAAGCACTATTAATAATTATGTTGTAAACAGTCTGTATCAACTGTGTCATCATTTATGCAAATTGCCTGGGAGAACCCATTGGTACTGCATTGTATATTATCTGCAACTACTGAGCACTCAGAAGGAACAAATGATATAATTATAGCTGTAAATGTGTATGCAATCCTCAATCAATGAGTTGTGTGTGGCCTGTGCAGAGTGTAATGCATTCACAGTGTTCCGTGGGTTTGTGAGAAGGCACCTGCTTGTCCGCAGATGATGCAGCATAGAACACTTTTGGTTCTGTGGTATTCATATAGCATTCAATCTCAAATTGAACTTATAATACATCAATTCATACAACAATTTGAGTGTGCTTTGGTTTCAGTGAAAAGTGGTATAAAATTAATTGTACTTAACACACAATTGAAAGCGTCACATTTCGGAAGCAAAGAGTCAGTGGCTTGCGGCATTGTCCCTGCATGAGGAGCATCGCTGGAAACTTGAAACGTATCTTCATCATTCTCAGGAACTGACACCGTCCCAGCTGTTATAGAAGCCGAAACCAGTGCGGGGTCTTGCAATTGGCCTGTGGTAATGATGATCCATCAGTGGTGGTAGAGAGACAAAAGGCTTAGAGTCACGATCACTCTTTTCCAGAGGGCTTTCAGCTGCTAGGTCCACCAGGCGTTTCTGTAGCATTTCTGCTCCCCAGAAAGAGGCAGATGCCAGCCTGGCATCCTTTGAGCCAATCCGTATGGGTGGAGGGTTGGAAGGGGGACGAGGTAGCAGTTCCTCCGAATTCGACCGAAAGATCTGCTCGCTCGCTGGTGCAGGGCGGTACGTTCGTGTTCCCAGCCTTGTCTTGCTTCGCTTCATGACGGGTTGCCGTCGCGCAAGCAGGGGAGAGTTGCTGACTGATCCATCAGACGCGGAGCTCTCTCCCCCATTCCAGTCGCTGTGTGCTTGAGCATGATGCCTCTCCTTCGTGCTATCGGTGGCCGACTGAGGGTGGCGCCTTAAGCTCGGGAAGCAGGAGGAGATGGGTACTGGTCGCCTCTTGGACTCTTCCGCAAGATCGCAGAGTCTCTGCTGTAGCATTTCCTTGCCCCAAAAGGATCTGGAGGCTAGCTGCGCTTCCTTTGAGCCAAGCCGGAGAAGCCCATCCTTGCACGCAAGCCTTGTCTCAACCTGAACAGACGCAGAGGACATGACGGTCAATATACTCGCAAACACTCGGTTTAACTGCAAGAGGGAGGGGATGAAACGCTTTTATGTGCTGGCTGGAGGTGTGTCCGAGCTCGATGCGGCTACCCTATGAATACAATTATCAGCGCGCGCAGACCAACCAGAAGCTGTCCAGACTGGAGGAGGTTTACGATATTCATGGGTAGGTAACCCCATGAATAACATTATCAGCACTACACTGGGCCACCCAGGTTACATGTACACGCGTGAGAACACTTGCAGGGTTTTACACCTGGGGTTCCACCGTTCCACCCACTACATCAAAACTTGGCTTCATTCTTAGAATATTCTCATGGTCCATGTTAGTACTAATAAGGGACTGATGCAACATTACCACAGGAGGGTCTTGCAAAGAATGCTACAGCAGACCAGTTCTGCTTAGGAAACACTCTGAAAGGCTGAATCAGCACATGCTTTGTTTACGCCAAACGAGAGAGGGGCAGCACCTACTATGGAGTGTGTCTTCTCATATGCACACTGCAATATTTATATAATTATAGAGAGAGAACATATCATTATTGAATTAAATATATGGTATGCACACAACTGCCACGGTCCCTATTTATGTGTAACATGTGATGTACAGGAAACGTGTCTGTGACTATGTGTATCTACTCTTGCACTTGCGCTGTTGTGTAGACAGTCCTGCTTATGTGTAATTCTTTGAAATAAGAATTATTCCTGTCCGCTGTTTCAAAGTCAAGAGAATATTCTCAGACAACACCAAGACGTTACACGTAGACATCACGGGGCGTCTCATATCATGCCGTGAGCACACAACAGTGTCTGAACATTTGGCACAACACTTGACAGTTTATAACTTTGTTTGAAATGTCATGTTTTAGTTGTACATTTGGCTGAAATGCACATTTGTGCATGTTAATGCACATGTTTGTCAGGGCCACCCAGCTTACATGTGTGAGAACATATGCATGGAGGGTGCTACACCTGGGGTTCCACCCACTACATCAGCACTTGATGCTTGGAATATTCTCATGGTCCATGTTAGTAGTAATAAGGGGCTGATGCAATATTACTACAGGAGGGTCTTGCAAAGAATGCTACAGCAGACCGGTTCTGCTCAGGAAACACTCTGAAATGCTGAATCAGCACATGCATTGTTTACGTCAAACGAGAGAGGGGCAGCACCTACTATGGAGTGTGTCTTCTCATATGCATACTGCAATACTTATATGCAGAACAAATCATGTTGAATATTGAATATAGAATATGGAATATATAGCATGCAAACATCTGTCACTATATCCCCACATATGTAACATGTCATGTACAGGATCGACCTGATAAGAATCCTATCCTCTGCTATCTGTTAGGAAACCTGTCTGTGACTATGTGTATTTAAGACACTTGCACTTGCGATGTTGTGTAGTCAGTCCTGCTTATGTGTAATTCTAGGAAATAAGAATTATTAATTTCTGTCTGCTGTTCCGAAGTCAAGAGGATATGCCCTGGCTCGGATGACAACAAGATGCTACACATAGACATCACGGGGTGTCTCATACCATGCCCACATGCACACAACAGTGACTGAACATCTGCAGCAACACTTGGCAATTTAGAACTTTTGTTTGGAATGTCTTGTTTTAGGTGCATATTTAGGTGAAAATGCACATTTATGCATGTTAATGCACATGTTTGTTGCATAAGAGAGGCACTGATGATTAGTACATGGAGACCACTTGGTGCAAATCTTTAGCCGTGTTTTGTGGTTGTGTTAGAAATTTAGCAATACACTGTATATATGTTGCACACCCCTAATAATTCTAATAATTAATCATAGAATGACAACGTGTAGGTGACTAACAAGAGCTGAATAGGGTAGCTACTTGCACAAAGCGGTGTTGCTCAGTCAGCTGGCTCTTTCACACTACTGGCAAATGCACTCAGTGCAACATGACATCACAAGCAGGGGGTGCACTCCTGCCTGTCAGTTAGCTACACAATACCTAAGGTGCAGCACTGTGGTAGTTCTTGTTCTGCAATGCCCTTCCTGAGTGCCACTGAGTATAACACGTGTCAAATGCATTGGTTCAGTACGATGACGCCACCAAGTAGTTATGGTGAATTGCGCTAACACGCTACCTAAGCCAACACAGCCAACGCAGGTTGCAGTTCAAATTACGTATGGGGTAATCCCTTGTTCGCGAGAACAATTACGTAATCATAAAATGGACGCTAATCAATTACGTAATCATAAAATGGACGCTCATCAGCCAGTGGCGTGCAAGGCATGAATTCATTTCATTGCTTTTAATCTCTACACGCCTAAGTTCTACGTACTATGTGAGAAATTATTGACTGATTTCCAACATCACTTAGGTATTACAGCTGTGACTTTTATCAGGCTATGATCAAACTGGCTGGAGACATGCTGACCTTCACTTTTAATATCCATAAAGAGCTGCTTTCTACAGCGAATTCTATTAGTAATTTTCCCCACCAAACCGCATTGATCTGCTTAGTAAGTGTTCATAGTGAGCTAACTAACTAGCTGTTATATAAGTGCTAGTTGACTTATGTAGCTATATAACTATATATTTATATGCATTGGTGCACTAATTAACGACTGTGTACACACTTTATTATGCACATGCATGCATGGTTAGTTATAATATATGTGGTGTAATGCAGTGTCAGCATGTGAACTTCTAGTCGTGCACATATGTCCTACAGAGCGTGACGTGTTTGCCATTCCCCAAAGTTCTAACAAGAACTTGTCTTCCTATAGCTATGCACCCCCACATTCCTATAAATATCAGTGCACTGGCAGAGGCCCAAAGTCTAGTGAGCAAAGATGCCTATAATGTCAGTTGATGTTGAGTGTGTGGCCACGGGACGCGGTCATAGCGATCGCGGTGTGTGCAGAGTCGCTGTAGTGGATGAAAAAGAGCATGTACTCTTGAACGAGTATGTGAAACCTGATGCAAGGATTGTTAGCTACTTCACGCCCATTACTGGAGTGCAGAGGGGAGATCTGGACAATGCTAAGAGTCTTGAAACTGTCCTCGCTCAAGTCTACGCTCACTTGTCTCCTAACGTGACGCTCGTGGGACAAGCAATTGCAGGTGACATTGGGTGGCTGCAGCTTATTAAGGGCGTACACTACAAGGATGTCATCGATCTTTCCGAAGTTTTTGCAGCCTACAACCCACGTTACAAGAATATGAACTACTTTTCACTCCAGCACGAGGCCAACACGCTGCTAGGCGGCGCGGGATTGATCGACGCAGGTCCTCATAATCCAGCCAACGACGCTATCGCATCCATTCGCCTGTACAAGAAGTACTGTGTGGAATCACCGCATCTTCTGGCCAGCGCCAAGCAGCAACTGCTTCGAAACCGCCCACCTCCCAGCTTTGCAAAGCAGCACCACTATCGCTACGAGGGGGTCTGCTTGGCGGCGTTCTTCCCAGCAAAATGTATCTGTGGACAGCCAACCAAAAAGACCCACTAAGCAGCAGAAGATCGAGAATTGATGTTTACCTTACAGAGCTAGTTATCAATAATCAGCGCACATATTACATATGCCCATACACAGCGAGTTTTGTAGCCGAAACTCTTAGCTAGAGAGTGACTTTCCATTATCTGCTATGTACTATTGGCTTGCCTCTACATGTAGTACAGGTTGCAACCATAGATTATCCAAAATGTTGCAACCAACATTTATATATTATTTCTAGTTTTGCTATAATATATATGGCAACAGAGCTGGTTGGTGATATCTTCAATAGCAAGCTAGCAGTGCATGGAAGGGTAGCTGACCTCCGTTGCCTTTAGGTCACTTGCATGCAAGGGGCTGAAGAAAACAAAGCCATACTGTTTAGTCTTATTAGTATTCCTCAAACAGCATAGTCTCAAATCAAGGACTTGCGAATATTCAAAGAGTATATACCCTAAACGCTGTGGCAGCTCAGAACGAAAACACCATGTGTGGTCAAGAATAACGTCATGTGAACGGATATACGCTTGGGCACCTGCGAGGGCAAGCAAAATGGCCGACCGGTGCGACAATACGGCCCTCGAATTCTGTATCTTCGCAAAGAGGATGTTTTATGAAAAACCCCACGTTATAAATCAAGCGATTGCAGCGCTGAGGCGATCCGTAGGTCTTCCTGGCCGATTCGTTACTGTTTAGAAAAATCGAACTGGACACACACACAATCAATCAATCAATCAATCAATATTTGAGTGCATCCATGCCACACGGCACTAGGGCACAAGCTGGCCCAAAGCAGCACTATAACACAAACAAACCATATATTCACACACAAAAAAACCTGTTGGTTTAGATAATGTGTCCTTCACATATATAGTATACAATTCAGTTTACAATTCAGTCAAGGGCTTGCAGAGCATAGGGAGTTCAGTCTGGCACTACGTTCCAAAACGCGCCTTCCACATAGTGTGGATAACCGATGCTGTCTTGTGGTTGTGGCAAGCCAGGCACAGGATTCTTGCCGTGGTATCTTCATCAGAAATGGAGGAATAATCATGACATTGTTTCAATAGTGCCTCACGATGTCCAAACCAGACTGGCCACCTGATCATCCAATGGACCACATCCTCCACCTCTCCACTGTCACACTCTTTACATACCCTTTCCTCTCTTTTCAATCCATGCCATCTGCCTGTCTCCATTTGAAACGGTGCAGTTCCTCCCCTCAGCTTTATCAATATCCTCCTCTCGCTTTTCATCTTCACATTTGCACAACTAGATTCCTCTTCATACTCCGCAATCTTCTTCAGCATCGACAGCTTTGGTTTATTCTCTAATTCCTGACTCCATTCTTTTCTTACTCTCCTCCACGCCACACTCTCCAACATCCTCTTCAACTCATTCTCTGACATATCTTTAACCTGCTCCACTCCCACATTCTGCCAACCAAAGTCGTTACAGCAGGCATTCATCTTCTTTATCCATGTACCTTTGTTGAGCCTTATAGCCTCGACAGACACTCTTTTCAGCAACCTTCCATCATAAGCTGCACTAGTCAGAATCGTGAGCCAAAAAACCATACATTTCATCCTCGCCAGCCATACCACTGGGAGGTCCCCTAGCTCCAGCAGCAGTGATGTTCGGGGGTGGAGAGTACCCAACTACTGTAACCCTGCGGCGCATGCGCGCCGAAGGTTAATGCTAGAGAGTGAATTTCCTGATGCTGTTATGCACCATTGGCTTAACTCCACCCGTAGTACAGGTTGTAATCAACTTTGTAATATTTCTAGAATCGTTTGTGGCGACAAACTTGGTTGACAATGTACGTCTTCTACAGCAAGCTAGCACTGCATGGCAGGATAGCTGACCTCCGTTGCCTTTGGGTCGCTTGCATGCAAGGGGCTGAAGAAAATGAGTCAGCGTTCTTTAAACTACCTAATCTTAAAACAAGTATTTGCATGTTTATCTCGTGGTAACGAGACAGAATTTTGAAGAATTGCGCCAGTACCTCACTCGACGGCATAGTGTTGCTGTATGTTGAGGTTTCCCTACTTGCAAGCCAAAATGGAGGTGCTGACCAGTGCAAGCACAGTAAATGGTACATATAGCCAAGGTGAACGACGCTCAATTATATTATCTCACGTTATACTGAACTTAACTATATACAGGATGGAAGAAGGCGATTCGTCCCAAGTGAACTCTATTATAAAGTAATTTGCTCAGAATTTAGAGCAACGCTTGGAACAGTGAGCACAATGAACACATGATCACGCATGCACTTGCGTGCCTGTACATGGCAGCGCGACCATCAGTGCATACAATAAGCTGTTTTATATATAATCCATCAATACAATATTATTATTACATTATTATACAATCCAATATTATTATTATTATTATTATTATCATTATTATTATCGCGTGCACTAGGGCCTAATTGCCCCATGCAGCACTGTTAAATGAATGAAAAGATTATGAGGGCGTGAGGGGGTAGAGGGGAATAAAGGTGAGCATGTCATAATATGTCATATACGTATATCAATAGATCTCTGAAGACTTCTGTGTGGCTAGGCTTCTGTGTGGCTAGGTATACGTATATCAATAGATGTTCCACAATTGAGCCAATAAAGAACTACGTATGCATATATGTATGTAAGGTGCTGGATTACATAGTGAAAGATGTAGACCCTTACTGTGGGCCTGCCACGCTGTCTACACCTTCACTAACAACAACAACACCATCACTTGGTGTAGAAAAGGTTGACTGCCAAGGTAAGTATAATTATGGTCTATATTTCAACTTGTAATGTCAACTGTCATATACTAAATGTGTAGGATGACATTCAGTGCAACATGACATCACAAGCAGGGGGTGCACTCCTTCCTGTCAGTTCGCTCCCGAGAACCACTGAGTAAGACGTGTCAAGTGCATAAGCAGTGCATAGTGCAAGATAGGGTTCACTGCTTAAATGCATGAATGAGTCGATGACATAGCAATCCAGAACGATGACGCCACCAAGTAGTTATGGTGAATTGCGCTAACACGTTACCTAAGCCAACACAGCCAACTACTCTGGTTGCAGTTACAAATTACGTATGGGGTAATCCCCTGTATGGCATTCAGGGATCGCCCCTTGTTCGGGGATAACAATTACGTAACCATGCATGAAATGGACGCTCATCAGCACTACTTAACGACCGTGTACACATTATATTCTATACATGCATGGATGGTTAGTTATAATATATGTGTTGTAATGCAGTGTCAGCATGTGAACTTCTAGTCGTGCACATGTGTCCTACACAGCGTGACGTGTTAGCTATTTCCCAAAATGCTGACAAGAACTTGTCTTCCTATAGCTATGCACCCCCACATTCCTATAAATATCAGTGCACTCGAAGAGGCCCAAAATCTAGTGAACCAAGATGCCTATAATGTCAGTTGACGTTGAGTGTGTGGCCACGGGGTACGGTCATAACGATCACGGTGTGTGCAGAATCGCTGTTGTGGATGAAGACGAGCGTGTACTCCTCAACGAGTATGTGAAACCTGAGGGGAGAATTGTTAGCTACCTAACGCTCATTACCGGAGTGCGAGAGGGCGATCTGGACAATGCTAAGAGTCTTAAAACTGTCCTCACTCAAGTCTACGCACTCTTGTCTCCTGATGTGACGCTCGTGGGACAAAGTATTGCAGGTGACATTGAATGGCTCCACCTTGTTAAGGGTGTACACTACAAGAATGCCATCGATCTTGCCCAAGTGTTTGCCACCTACAATCATCGCTACAAGCATATGAGCTACTTCTCACTCCAGCACGAGGCCAACACGCTGCTGGGCGGCATGGGAATGATCGCCGCAGGGCCTCACAATCCAGCCACCGATGCTATCGCATCCATTCGCCTGTACAAGAAGTACTGTGTGGAATCGCCACATCTTCTGGCCAGCGCCAAGCAGCAACTGCTTCGAAACCGTCCACCTCCCAACTTCAGAAAGCAGTACAACTACCGCTACGAGGGAGTCTGCTTGGCGGCGTTCTTCCCAGAAAAATGCACCTGCGGGCAGCCAACCAAAAAGACCAACTAGGCAGCAGAAGGTCATGAATTGATGCTTGCTTTACAGAGCCAGTTATCAATAATTGAGCGCACATATTACATTTGCCCATACACAGTGAGATTTGTAGACGAAACTCAGCTAGAGAGTGAGTTTCCATTATCTGCTATATACTATTGGCTTGCCTCTACATGTAGTACAGGTTGCAGCCATGGATTATCCAAAATGTTGCAACCAACCTTTATATTATTTCTAGATTTGCTTGTGGCAATCATATCTATAACATGTGGCAACAGAGCTGGTTGATGATGTCTTCAATAGCAAGCAAGCGATGCATGGAAGGGTAGCTGACCTCCTTTGCCTTTAGGCCACTTGCATGGAAGAGGCTGAAGATAGCAAAGCCATACTGTTTAGACTTATTAGTATTCCTCAAACAGCATAGTCTCAAATCAAGGACTTGCGAAGAAGTCAAAGAATTATATGCGTACCTTAAGGCTAGCTACTAATTTCAACAGCTACAAATTTTAGCAAATGTAACAAACATTTGCTATTGGCGGTGTAGCATCGTGGTGTATGTGAGGATTTTTCTACTTTCTACTAGTTGTAAGGGAGGTGCACGATGGCGACACACTACCTGTGGGGTAGGGATTGGGAGAACGATTGTGTAAGTTTAAAATGGACGTTAATATGCAAAACCTGAACTCAGATTCATTGTTTTAAATCTCTGCACACCTACGTTCCACGTACTATTTCAGAGTTCTTGAGTGGTTTCCAACATCACTTCAATTGTACGGCTGTATGTGATGTTTGTCAGGTAGTGATCAAACTGGCTGGACACATTATACTTTATCCCTTACCTCTTTAGACCGTCACTTTTAATATCCACAAAGAACTGCTTCCTATAGTGAGAACCTGACATACTTCTATGCATGACTAAAGAGATGTTGCTGCATGTAAGCTGTCCATTTGTTTCACCAAACCGCACTGATCTGCTTAGTATGCAGTCATAAACTTGGCTACTAGTAGTTGTTATCAGTGCTAATTGGCCTAGCTAATTGCAATTGGCACACTTAACGACTATGCACATACTTTATTACATACATACATGCATGGTTGGTTATAATATCTGTTTGTAAAGCAGTGTCAGCTTGTGAACATACATGGCCTTGTGTGTACACAGCATGGCGTGTTAGCTAGCTGTTCCCTGAAATGCTGACAAACTGCTTAAGTTCCTAGAACCACACATCAACACATCAACCTTCCTATAAATATCAGTGCACTAGAAGAGGCCCAAATTCTAGTGAGCAACGATGCCTATAATGTCAGTTGACGTTGAGTGTGTGGCCACGGGCTACGGTCATAACGATCACAGTGTGTGCAGAGTTGCTGTTGTGGATGAAAACGAGCGTGTACTCCTGAACGAGTATGTGAAACCTGAGGGGAGGATTGCTAGCTACCTAACGCCCATTACTGGAGTGCGAGAGGGAGATCTGGACGATGCTAGGAGTCTTGAAACTGTCCTCACTCAAGTCTATGCCCTCTTGTCTCCTGATGTGACGCTCGTGGGACAAAAGATTGCAGGAGACATTGGATGCCATCGATCTTGCCGAAGTGTTTGCCGCCTACAATCAGCGCTACAAGAATATGAGCTACTTCTCACTCCAGCACGAGGCCAACACGCTGCTAGATGGTGCGAGATTGATCGACTCGGGTCCTCATAATCCCGCCAACGACGCTATTGCATCCATCCGCCTGTACAAGAAGTACTGTGTGGAATCGCCGCATCTTCTGGCCAGCGCCAAGAAGAAACTGCTTCAAAACCGCCCACCTCCCAACTTCAGAAAGCAGCACAACTATCGCTACGAGGGGGTCTGCTTGGCGGCGTTCTTCCCGGAAAAATGCACCTGTGGACAACCAACCAAAGTTACTCACTAAGCAGCAGAAGATCAATAATTGATGTTTGCTTTACAGAGCCATTTATCAATAATTGAGCGCACATATTACATATGCCCATACGCAGTGAATTTTGTAGACGAAACTCTTAGCTAGAGAGTGAGTTTCCATTATCTGCTATGTACTATTGGCTTGCCTCTACATGTAGTACAGATTGCAGCCATGGATTATCCAAAATGTTAATTCATCATCATCATCATCATCATCATCATTAGAACATGTCCCCGAGACACATGGGGGTCGTTCATACAGGACAGTTAAACCATATTAGCTTTAATATAGTCATGAGTTAGATACTATAAAGTATTCCAAAGATTACTAATTATTTCTGAAAAGTCATTAAATAGAGGATAATAATCTTGGCCTGTAAAAGACTACAATCTTGGCGCCAATCAGTAAGCATCGCTCCATCGCTTTCTTGGCCTCCCTCTTGGTCTTTTCCCTGGTACAGTTCCACTCATTACCATCTCTGTCACAGATCCAATTTGCTCTTCTACCCGTTTCTTCCAAACCTCTCTTTTTCTGCCCACCTGCTCCACAATTCCTTCCTGCCTTAATTGTGCTCTGATGTCGTCATTTCTCATATGATCCATTCTCCTCACTCCTGCTATCTTCCTGAACACTCTCATTTCAGCTGCCTGAATTCTTTGTTTCTCCCTCTCCTTTAGTACCCAAGATTCTGCGCCATACGTCAAAGTTGGCTCTATCATTGCCTTGTACACCAGCATCTTTGCACTTCTACTCATTTCCCTGCTCTCAAAAACTTTGCTTCTGACTGCTCCCGCTGCGCTTAGAGCTGCACCAATTCTCTTCTCCAGCTCACAGTCCATTTTCCCATCTTCACTCAAAATCACTCCCAAATATGTTTGCTTCCTTACATTCTCCAGTTTCCGGCAATCCACCTCCACACTACAGTCTACCTGCTTCCTACTAAAAACCATTGTTGTTGTTTTTTCTGTGTTCATTGCCAGTCTATGCCGCTTCACCGCTTCGCTGAACTCTCTAACATTATGTTGCAGGTCTTCTTCCGTCTCAGCAAGGAGGACTGTGTCATCTGCAAACATTAGCAGTTGCACCGTACAGTTGTCCAGACAGACTCCACCTTTGAATTGTGCCCTTGCTTCCCGTGCCACCATGTCCAGGAAGACATTGAATAGCCATGGGGATAGAGGACAACCTTGCCTTATTCCCTGCCGCACCTCAAAGCACTGTCAGTTCGTCTTCCACTCTCACCCTGGCCTTGCTGTTCTCATACAGGGCTTTCACAGCTCTCAGGAGTCTGCCTGACACACCATACGTAGCTAAAGTTCTCCACATGTCTTCTCTCCAGACTTTGTCATAAGCCTTTTCCAGGTCAATAAATGCAGCATACATTTTACCATCCTTCTCAATAGTCTTCTCTGCCAACTGTCTCATCACAAAGATCTGGTCTCTACACCCTCTTCCCACTCTAAAGCCTGCTTGCTCTTGCATCACCTGACCTTCTGTCACTTGGCGCATTCTGGCATCCAGAATCTTCGCAAAGACTTTACCTGGGATACTGAGCAGGCTGATCCCTCTATAATTCTTGCACAACTTCTTGCTTCCTTTCTTATGTATTGCAACTATCACTGCTTTCTGCCAGTCTTCAGGGGCTTTACCCGTCTTCCACACCATATTGAAGATTAAGTGCAACCATCTCACGACTGTGTCACCTCCGGCCTTCACCATTTCACCCTGTATACCACACACTCCAGCAGCTTTGCCTCTCTTCAGTCTCGCTATAGCTCCCCTGATCTCATCTTCTGTGATCTCATCCACAGAAGATGAGATCAGGGGAGTTAATTACAACCAACATTTATATTATTCTAGTTTTGCTTGTGGCAATCATATCTATAATATATATGGCAACAGAGCTAGTTGGTGATATCTTCAATAGCAAGCTAGCAGTGCATGGAAGGGTAGCTGACCTCCGTTGCCTTTAGACCACTTGCATGCAAGGGGCTGAAGATAGCAAAGCCATACTGTTTAGTCTTAGTATTCCTCAAACAGCATAGTCTCAAATCAAGGACTTGCGAAGAATTCAAGGAATCATTATTTAACAGGTACCAATTTTAGCAAATGTAACGAACAATTTTATTGGCGGTGTAGCAGTGTATGTGAAGGATTTTTCTACTTTCTACTCTATAGTCGAAATGGAGGTGCACGAGGCGACACACTACCTGTGGGGTAGGGATTGCGAGAACGATTGTGTAAGTTTAAAATGGACGCTAATATGCAAGACCTGAATTCAGATTCATTGTTTTTACATCTCTGCACGCTTAAGTTCCACGTACTATGTTAGAGTTCTTGATTGCTTTCCAACATCACTTCAATTGTACGGCTGTATGTGATGTTTGTCAGGTAGTGATCAAACTGGCTGGACACATTATACTTTATCCCTTACCCCTTTAGACCGTCACTTTTAATATCCACAAAGAGCTGCTTCCTATAGTGAGAACCTGACATACTTCTATGCATGACTAAAGAGATGTTGCTGCACTTAAGCTGTCCATTTCACGGTTTCACTAAACCGCACTGATCTGCTTAGTAAACAGCCATAAACTTGGCTAACTAGCTAACTGCTCTTTTAATATCCATAAAGAGCTGCTAAATGTTATCAGTGTTAATTGACCTAGCTAATTGCATAGACACATGAAGTGTTTATGAAAGAACGGACCAAAGCGAACTTCACAACTATGACGTCATTATGTTTAGGTTAGGGTTAGGGCTAGGGTTAGTTTAGAAAAATTCAACTTCGTTCTTTCTACCTGACCCCTAATTGCAATTGGCACACTTATAGCTCAATGACTGTGCACATACTTTATTACATACATGTATGCATAGTTGGTTATAATATCTGTTTGTAAAGCAGTGTCAGCATGTGAACATACATGGCCTTGTGTGTACACAGCATGGCGTGTTAGCTAGCTGTTCCCTGAAATGCTGACAAACTGCTTAAGTTCCTAGAACCACACATCAACCTTCCTATAAATATCGATCCACTGGAAGAGGCCCAAAGTCTAGTGAGTAAAGATGCCTATAATGTCAGTTGATGTTGAGTGTGTGGCCACGGGACGCGGTCATAGCGATCGCGGTGTGTGCAGAGTCGCTGTTGTGGATGAAGACGAGCATGTACTCTTGAACGAGTATGTGAAACCTGATGCAAGGATTGTTAGCTACTTCACGCCCATTACTGGAGTGCAGAGGGGAGATCTGGACAATGCTAAGAGTCTTGAAACTGTCCTCGCTCAAGTCTACGCTCACTTGTCTCCTAACGTGACGCTCGTGGGACAAGCAATTGCAGGTGACATTGGGTGGCTGCAGCTTATTAAGGGCGTACACTACAAGGATGTCATCGATCTTTCCGAAGTTTTTGCAGCCTACAACCCACGTTACAAGAATATGAACTACTTCTCACTTCAGCACGAGGCCAACACGCTGCTAGGCGGCGCGGGATTGATCGACGCAGGTCCTCACAATCCAGCCAACGACGCTATCGCATCCATTCGCCTGTACAAGAAGTACTGTGTGGAATCGCCACATCTTCTGGCCAGCGCCAAGCAGCAACTGCTTCGAAACCGCCCACCTCCCAGCTTCGGAAAGCAGCACCACTATCGCTACGAGGGGGTCTGCTTGGCGGCGTTCTTCCCGGCAAAATGCACCTGCGGGCAGCCAACCAAAAAGACCAACTAGGCAGCAGAAGGTCATGAATTGATGTTTGCTTTACAGAGCCATTTATCAATAATTGAGCGCACATATTACATTTGCCCATACACAGTGAGTTTTGTAGACGAAACTCAGCTAGAGAGTGAGTTTCCATTATCTGCTATGTACTATTGGCTTGCCTCTACATGTAGTACAGGTTGCAGCCATGGATTATCCAAAATGTTGCAACCAACCTTTATATTATTTCTAGATTTGCTTGTGGCAATCATATCTATAACATGTGGCAACAGAGCTGGTTGATGATGTCTTCAATAGCAAGCAAGCGATGCATGGAAGGGTAGCTGACCTCCGTTGCCTTTGGGCCACTTGCATGCAAGGGGTGGAAGATAACAAAGCCATACTGTTTAGTCTTATTAGTATTCCTCAAACAGCATAGTCTCAAATCAAGGACTTGCGAAGAAGTCAAAGAATTATATGCGTACCTTAAGGCTACTAATTTCAACAGCTACAAATTTTAGCAAATGTAACAAACATTTGCTATTGACGGTGTAGCATCGTGGTGTATGTGAGGATTTTTCTACTTTCTACTAGTTGAAAGGGAGGTGCACGATGGCGACACACTACCTGTGGGATAGGGATTGGGAGAACGATTGTGTAAGTTTAAAATGGACGTTAATATGCAAGACCTGAACTCAGATTCATTGTTTTAAATCTCTGCACACCTACGTTCCACGTACTATTTCAGAGTTCTTGAGTGGTTTCCAACATCACTTCAATTGTACGGCTGTATGTGATGTTTGTCAGGTAGTGATCAAACTGGCTGGACACATTATACTTTATCCCTTACCCCTTTAGACCGTCACTTTTAATATCCACAAAGAGCTGCTTCCTATAGTGAGAACCTGACATACTTCTATGCATGACTAAAGAAATGTTGCTGCACTTAAGCTGTCCATTTGTTTCACCAAACCGCACTGATCTGTTTAGTAAACAGCCATAAACTTGGCTACTAGTAGTTGTTATCAGTGCTAATTGGCCTAGCTAATTGCAATTGGCACACTTAACGACTATGCACATACATGTATGCATAGTTGGTTATAATATCTGTTTGTAAAGCAGTGTCAGCATGTGAACATACATGGCCTTGTGTGTACACAGCATGACGTGCTAGCTAGCTGTTCCCTGAAATGCTAACAAACTGCTTAAGTTCCTAGAACCACACATCCACCTTCCCATAAATATCGATGCACTGGAAGAGGCCCAAAATCTAGAAAGCAAAGATGCCTATAATGGCAGTTGACGTTGAGTGTGTGGCCACGGGCTACGGTCATAGCGATCGCGGCGTGTGCAGAGTCGCTGTTGTGGATGAAAACGAGCGTGTACTCCTGAACGAGTATGTGAAACCTGAGGGGAGGATTGTTAGCTACCTAACGCCTGTTACTGGAGTGCGTGAGAAAGATCTGGACGATGCTAAAAGTCTTGAAACTGTCCTCACTCAAGTCTACGCCCTCTTGTCTCCAGACGTGACGCTCGTTGGACAGGCGGTTGCAAACGACATTGCGTGGCTGCAGCTCACAGAGGGTGTACACTATAAAGATGTCATCGATCTTGCCCAGGTTTTCGCCGCCTACAACCCTCGTTACAAGGATATGAGCTACTTCACGCTCCAGCACGAGGCCAACACGCTGCTAGGCGGCGCGGGATTGATCGACGCAAGTCCTCATAATCCTGCCAACGACGGTATCGCAGCTATTCGCCTGTACAAGAAGTACTGTGTGGAATCGCCGCATCTTCTGGAGAGCGCCAAGCAGCAATTGCTTCGAAACCGTCCACCTCCCAACTTCGGAAAGCAGCACAACTATCAATACGAGGGGATCTGCTTGGCGGCGTTCTACCCTGCAAAATGCTCATGTGGACAGCCAACCAAAAAGACCAACTAGGCAACAGAAGAAAAGGACTTGAGATCGGTTGTTTGCTTGTATAGAATATGTTTTGATAATTGAATAATTGACTTTTGTATGTAGTTGTATACATTAGCTATAGTTAAATAAAAAGTTAGAGAGTGACTTTCCTATTAGCTATAGTTCTATGCTGTAACTCCACCTGTAGTACAGGTTGTAATCTACTTTGTATTATTTCTAGAACCGTTTGTGGCAACAAATTTGGTTGACAATGTACGTCTTCTGTAGCAAGCTGGCAGTGCATGGCAAGGTAGCTGACCTCCGTTGCCTTTCGGCCGCTTGCATGCAAGGAGCGGAAGATAACAAAACAAAACCATTTCGTCTTATCAAGCGTTCTTGAAACTGCCTCAAATTTATAAAGGTCTTGCGTGTTTTTCATGGTACTGATACAGGATTTCGAAGAATCTTACGAGTATACACTTCATTTACGAGGGCGTAGTGTCGGTGTATATGGGGATTTCCCTACTTGCAAGCCAAAATGGAGGCGCACGACCAGCACAAGCACAGTAAAAGGTGCACATAGCCAAGGTGTTCATAGAGAGAAGAAAACGACGCTCGATTATATTATCTCACGTTATCATCTTATTAATGAATCTAACTATGTGCAGGATGGAAGAGTGCGATTCGCGCCAAGTGAATTCCAGTATGAAGTACTTTGCTCAGAGTTTAGAGCAACACTTGGAACAGTGAGCACAGTGAACGCGTGATCACGCGTGCACTCGCGTGCCTGTATATATTATAACGACAGTGCGACCATCAGTGCGTACTATAAGCTGTTGTATGTATCACAGATAATTATCTTCCTGATCAATGATTATGTAATCTATGGTTTGGTGTGTAATTTATACAATTGTAGTTACTATCATGTTAATGCATGTGTATATATGTATGTAGGGTGCTGGAATATGTAGCGAAAGATGTAGACCCTTACTGTATGTGTGAGCCTGCTGCTCTGTCTACGCCTTCACTAACAACAACGACGACATCACTTGGCATGCACACAGCTAACTGCGAAGGTAAGTGTATCTATGGCTTAGATCTAATCTATCATCATTATTAGAACACGTCCCCAAAACACATGGAGGTCATTCATAGAAGAAAATTAGGCAGCTAAGTGGTGTGGGTGCATCGATTGTAATTGATTTACAGAAGTTCTGGATTTATAATCTATCAATGTCATATTGCCCTACTGTATGTGTAGAATGATTTGAGCATCCACCTTAGCATGATAATATTACTAATACATTACCAATATACTGTATAAAATGCAGTCTTGTATATGACAGCAAAGTTAAACGAGCTTACACTCCTGAGAAAAGTACATAGCATTACTGTTGTATACACATATAGATGATGTGTTCTTATTCTCTAGTGACTAACTGTTTTAGACCAAACAGCAGTTGTTTGTTGCTAATTTACACACTGACAGATGGCTCCATTCTGCTAACTTCTGAGTCAAGCAAGGCGGTTATCGCTAAAAGCCTTCCTTCATCAGTGAAACCTGAGGAAGAAAGGGAATCAGTAACAGACAGGTGAGGATATGTAACATTGAGGGACCAGTAGAGCCCTCTACACCAAGATGATGATGCAGCCATGATGACAGGTGCAAAGCTTGTACATATTATTTAATGCAGGAGAGCAGCTTTGGAATGGCTGGCTAGTGTGCGCCAAGGGAGACACAAGAGGAGAGAAAGGCAGAAGCGGCGAAAGCTGGGCCCAGAGAAGGAGGAAGAAGGCTCCAGGACGTCCTACTGTACAGAAGAGGGTGGCAGCAGCTCCCAGCAAGGAAGACTAATGACTCAGAAGGGACTAGTTGCAGAGGAGGGATCATGTAAAGATGCAGAGCTTAGTACAAGCAGTTGTGATTCAGACAACAGTGGAGAAGATAGGAGTAAACTTGAGGCTGTTGCAGTGACGTTTGTGGGTGGGGTCATGCAGACATCACACAAAAGCTAGCACAGGTCATGTGACTATCATGTGACAATGTCTCCTTTCACTTACATGACTTACTCTGCATCATGTTGCTTCTCAGCCATTTCTTCCGACGGTTCCACCTATGCATGTACAGGCAGAGGGTCAAATGAGAGTTTGTACCCAAGGGAGAGAGAGAAGGGCAAGAATGTTATCACCTTTTGTGACTGACACTCTTTGAGTTGCTCATTGAGTTTGTTCCTCTCTTGTTGTAGCGCTCGACACAGGCTCTCCAGTTTATCATTCTTCGCCCTCAGTCCCTGTGCCGCTGTTTCACCAGCCATATGCTGGATACACAGACAGAGTGCAGCAAAATGTAGCTATAATAATCAGTGGAGAATTTCATTACACCCATAAAGTATACTTCTATAAGATATCAGTTTGGAGTTGACTTTCAAGCAGTAATGTAGAGGAAGAACAATCAACAGCAGAGGAGCATGAAAGTTATTAGGCATGCTGGAGTTGATAGTAGAATGATTATTTTGGACGATCAAGCACGCCAACAAATGACTCGTCACTTCTAATTGTCACTTCAATGCAACGTTTCGCCCATCACGGGCTTCGTGCTTGATCGTCCAAAATAATCATCCTACTAACAACAGCACAGGTTTGGCCCTTGTCAACTGCATACAAACATGCTCAGTTGGTTCCTGTTATGTCACCACTTGACCGTCAGGGCTAAGTCTATTGGACATAGCACTGTAGCCTCGTACCCTGTCCCTATTTCCATTCTGACATATGTTTGAAAGTCGGAATGTGAAATAGGGACTGCACAGGTATGAGGCTAATATCACCGAACCGAACTGTGTTGACTGGTGAAGGTATTGGGTGCATGCATATCTTTGTGGCATGCAAAGGGCCAGACACTAGCAAGTTCTCTACTTGTTATGCAGCCTAGCTACAGCTCTAGCCCAGAAGTTGTCACTCTTGCTTCAAGTGAAGCAAGAATGTGAAATGATTAAACTGACCTTCTACATTACGTGTGCACGTTGTTGCATATGTATGACAAGTATTTGTGCTATAATTATACAGTGGACATGCCTATGTCTCAATACTTATGTGTGTAATGTGTTACACTGTTGGGAGCAGGTGACTTACTCGTTCGACCATTTCCACAAGAGACTCGTTACACTTGTGGTACTTTGTCTTCCATGTGGCAACTTCCTTCTCTGATTGCCCAACTGCTTTCGTCATCTACATGTGGGAAGGTGACAGTGAGTGTTCTTCATATGTATACCTTTCATCTTCTCTGAAACTAGTACAGATGTACAGTCGGTTGTCAAAGTCAGGCATTACAACATGTAGGTGTCGGAATGCCATCACAAGGTAGTGGCATCGTTGGGTACATTTTTATTAAACAGGCAAAGACCTCACTTTGTCCATTTCCTTCTTAAAAGTTGCAAAGACGCTATTGCTCTTGGAAAGCGTCTCCTGGAATTCTTCAAACTTTTCACTGTAGAGACCCAATTGTTTCCTCAGTTCCTCTTCTTGCTCCTGCAGTAGTTCACATCTTTTCTGGTGCTCTCGCAGTTGCACCATCAACTGTTGTTGCGTGCAAGCATGTAGGGAAGAAAGATAAATGAATCCGTGGAGAAGAAACCGAATGGGACATTGATAGACAGTGAAAACATTGAATGAGTGAAGCACGTATGTGTGTATAAGTAGTGAAGGGAGAAGAAGGGAGGAAAGAAGAGGTTAAAGGAGACGCACAGGGAGGGTGAGTGCAGAGGAAGAAACACAGGTGTACGAGGGGTGAGTGAGCTACTACTGCTAACGGAAACAGCCCTAAGTGAGATGCTGACCAGCTGTTTCTCTGTCTCGTGTGTCTCTTTCTCCTGAGCAGCAGCCACTCTTGACTGAGCCAGCTTGGCTTCAGCCAGTTGTAGCTCCAGCTGCTTTTGCTGAAGAATTTTATCAAACGTCTGCATGAATGAAGGAGGAGATATAAAGAGAGGCCCACTGTTCAACAGGTTCAAAGCAGAGCAATGGCTGAATGTGACACTCACCGATTCTCTACTTTCACACTGGTCCACAATGGACTTCAGCTGTTGCGCAAGCCTACACAAAATTGACGAATTAAAACTGGTGTACATAAGGTATACATACACTGTAGTATGACCGCGCACCAGACCTTATGAGACACATAACAAATACACACACAGTCTAAAACTTCACCTCCACATACAGCAATCCCATACCAGATGCCGTATACAGGGATACATATTCCTTTCACAATCACTTTACCACTACATCCTCTGGAAGCAGCGTGGTCTGAAATACCTACTTGATAATCTCATACAAATCACAGTATGAACAAATCTACACAAAACATGTACTTTTATACAATAACACAGATGCTTACAATGTTAACCAACACCTGCGTAATACTAATTTATACAATAACACAGAGATGCTTACAATGTTAACCAGCACCTGCGTAATACTGATTTATACAATAACACAGAGTTGCTTACAGTGTTAACCAGCACCTGTGTAATACTGATTTATACAATAACACAGAGATGCTTACAGTGTTAACCAGGACCTGCATAATACTGATTTATACAATAACACAGAGATGCTTACAGTGTTAACCAGCACCTGTGTAATACTGATTTATACAATAACACAGAGATGCTTACAGTGTTAACCAGCACCTGTGTAATACTGATTCTAACCAGCGGGATGACCAAGGAGTACACTCTACCACTGTTCTGCGTACCCTGCGTTCTCATTCTTGAGTTCCTGGTTCTTCTCATAGTGGTCATGAAGCTTGCCGGCCACCTCGTCAATGGTGTCCTGAAACTTTGCAGACACCTCCTGTCTCTTCTTCTCCTCCTCGTATGTCCTCTGTCTGCTCTCCTCCTAGTGAACGAAGAGATGCGATGTTGTAGAGGGTGAGAGTGACAAAGAGAAGCGTGCAACTGAAAAAGAGATCTCTAAGGCTATGATGAATGCATGGTCTTATACCTGAATGGCTTTGTTCTGTTTCTGGAGTTCCCTGCACAAGCTTTCCAGTTTGGCCTTGGCTGTGGTTGCTCTTGTAAGTTCTCCTTGCGTTGCCTCCTTCGCATGGCTTAACTGTGCGTGTGTGTGTGTGTGTGTGTGTGTATGTGTGTGTGTGCGTGTGTGTGTGTGTGTGTGTGTGTGCGTGTGTGCATGCATGTGTGTGTACGTGCGGTGTGTGTGTGTGTGTGTGTGCATGTGTAAAGCAGTCTTACATCACTCCCACAACCCATACACACACAACATGCGTGAACCATTAAACCAATGTTTCCATAGTTACCCATAATTATGACTTACCTCCGCCACCTTCCTGTGTCCTTCAACAACCTTCTTCTCTAGCCGTTTGTACTCCCTCACCTTCACACATGTTACAAGAGACACCATGAACACCCAAATGCAGCACCATCAAACCCACACCCAGTCCACCCAAACAGCACCTCAGAACCAGGGGCAGATGAGACACAGGCGAGGATTGTGAGTTGACAATGTATGACAATGGCACATGGTTAACTTAACAAATGGCGAGGTTGCATGTGAACGACGGAGGCTTCTAATGTACATACATACATACCAGACCCTGAAATCTGGTGTAGACTTCCTTTAACTTGTCTTCAGCAGGCTGGCCAGCTTTCTCAACAATTGCCTTCACCTCACTGGCTTCCTCCCTTACAAGGAACTCTGCAAGCCGTGGGGGACCAGATCCATAAGGTAATGCCACACACACACACAACACATGATATGATACAACACAGACATACATGTATGTATACCCACACACACGCGCGCACACACACACACACACACACACACACAAACACACACAGACAGACAGACATGCACGCACACAGGCAGGCAGACACACACACACACACACACACACACACACACACACACAAAAATAATTTATACACACACGAACCATGAAAGGCCCAGCCCTATTAGAATAGTTGAAGAGAATAGCTTACTTTCTTTCTTTTCCACATCTTGTGTGCCTGCTTTGGCTGAACGTGACTTGTCGGTCATTTTCTTCCTCCCCTAATCATCATTGCACAATGTAATCACCCTCGGTACACGACACTCAACACAGAACGTACGTAGCGTATGGTCAGACATTGTCAAGAAACTGAGAAAGAACTAATGTTGACTATCCTAACACCAAGGCAGGATACACAGCGAATATGTTGCTCACCTGTTGTTTAGTACCTTCTGCTTCGCTTGTTTCGGGTTCTTTCGAGACGCGTTCCAATGCAGCTTCACAACTTTCCGCCATTTGCCATGGGGACAAAAGGGATTTCCCCGCGATAAACTCCGCTAACTCCCGTGACGCTTCAGCATGATTTCCTTAATCCGCAGGCAACTGAAGGAACTGCCCGTGTACCTTGCCAGCTCCTCCCCAAGGAGACAGGAGATACTGAGGAATGTGGTGAGCACGAGGGTAGTGCATTTATTGCAGTGAAGGTACATGCATCAATATACAGTGTAACCACTCTAGCTAGGATAGAGGTCACATGGGCCAATCGGCTTAGAGAGCATTGGGGAGTGCAGTTGCATGTGTCCAAGTACAGTGGAACCTCTCTATAGAGGACACCATTGGGACCCAGCTGGCTGTCCTGTATAGAGAGGTCTCCCTAATTCAGAGGTAGATTTGCACGCAGCTCTATGTGGTTGGACTGCAGACAGTGTCCTCATTAGAGAGGTGTCCCCTTTATTCAGAGTGTCCTTTATAGAGAGGCTCCACTGCACTGGCTACTAGGCTACTCATCTGCTGCTTTAATTACTTGGTGTCTATGTCAATGGCTGTTTCATGCCTCTTGGTGGGTATAGGGTCTCCCATTTGAAGTGAGACCGTCTGGTTTTGCAGAGGACTTGGACAAGAGCCGTTTTGCCCACCCTTCAGAGTATGTCGTTGAGAATGCTCGCTGCAAAGCTGTGGATGTGGGCAAGGGAGTTGAGAGTGGTGTTGTCATTGGGGCAGACACAGTGGTTGTGAGTGAATGTGCACTGCTTACTGATGTGTACATGGATCTGTGTGCATGCACACTAATGGGTTATGCGCTAGTGTAAGTATGTTTCCTTCCTATGAGACCAAAACAGCTTACTGAAGAAGTCTAGCTACCGTGTGCTTTGCACTCAATAATTTCTTTCTCTATCACATTTCTGGGCTTGGTAACGAATCTGCATTTGATTTAAGTAGGTTTATTTTTGCCTGCTCTTCCACTGTACTCAAGATATTGTACATTGTACATTGCACATGCTTTATTGTTTAATCAAAAAGAATATACGGATTTCTGTCTACCTGTCTGTCTGTCTGTCTGTCTGTCTGTCTGTCTGTCTGTCTGTCTGTCTGTCTGTCTGTCTGTCTGTCTGTCTGTCTGTCTGTCTGCAAGCATTCTTGACTTAAACAACTTGTGTTAACGGTGTAGGATTGTATGTGTAGTGTGTGCTGTAGTGCTACTGTTGCAGTAGGATGCTACACAGTGTAAGGCTGTAAGTGCTTTATTACTGAAACACTTTTGTTGTTCAGGTACTTGGAGACAAGATTTTGGAGAAACCTGGGACGCCTTTGGACGCACAGAGGATGCTCAATGAGTGAGTGCAAGCACAGTTTGAGCTCTTTAAAGTTGCTGGGTCTCTGACGTAGACTGAGTGTGCAACTCAAATGGATCCATTGGAGGAATGTAGCAGAGTTCCCTGTAGTTATTTGCATGCGTGTGCATACAGAAGAATGTTGGTGTGCATTTCCCTCCTTTTCCATCTTCCCCAGACTCAGCGGCACCACTCATCAAGTAGTCACTGGTGTGGTGATCCTTCTTAAGCCGAAGGGCGGGGCTAAACTGAGTGAAAGAGTGTTTCATGTGACAACTGATGTCTGTTTTGCCACACTATCGGAAGAGATCATCCAAGCTTACGTTGATAGTGGAGAACCAATGTACATACATGTTGATGGTGGCATTTTATACTTATACCTATTGTATCTATTATATATGTATATCTACACATGTTTACCATTGCCTTGCTCCATCTCCCTCCCTTACTCCCTCCTTCCCTCTCTCCCTCCCTCTTCTCTCTTCCTCCTTTTCTCTCCCCCTCCTCTACCTCCCTCCCTCGGTCCCTCCCTCCTCTCACCATGTGTCCAGGGACAAAGCAGGAGCGTATCCAATGGCACGCACCACATTTCAATGGTCACGTTTGTCAGCCTGTCCGCCATCTCCACCTGTCGTGCTGCACACTTCTCCATCATACTTAGGGTCTAACACCAGTGTCACTGAGGTGTCGTACTATATAACACAATTAATATTACCAAGTCTTGATCTGTTACAGTGCTACAGTTTGTCCTGTGTACGTGTGTACATGTGTACGTACGTATGTTGGATATACATACATTCTTGCATACTGTATGTGTAGATCCTGGTTTCCTTGACAACCTGCAGTTACGGCATCCAGGCACTTGGTGGAACCCTTGTGATGGGTATCCATGGCGACTACTTTAATGTGGTGGGACTGCCTCTGCACAAACTGTGCACCGAACTGCTAGCTTTACTGCAGAGCAACACAGCTTAGCCCACGGATTGTACAGATGCTTAGACATTGAGTTGTATATGTGCTGTGCAGGATTTAATTAATCAGCATGTTGCCGGTTCTTACATGTATTGCATGCACAAGCCTGTCTATATACAATTTTGGTGCATACATGTCATACATGTATAACTGACTGAGGAGGTGGTGGAGAGAGAGCTGGCGGTGATGACTGGATTGCTTGAGCATGCAGTTTGCTGGGCTGTAAGAAAAGGAAGAGGAGGAGGAGAGTTGGTCTTTGGTTCACGGCTCAGAGAACTGTTTGCGCGAGTATTAGTCGCTAGAATATTGTTAATCGAAGGTGCGATGGCTTTTAAACACAAGAAGTGCATTCTGGAGAGGAAGGTATTTGCTGCAATTGAATGTTGGCCAAAAGGAGTCGGGCAGCTGTCCTCCAGTCGTGGTGGAAGGGGTGGAGGTGTGTGATTGGAGGGTGAGGTGTGTAGGAGTGGTGAAGGTATGTGGGACAGTGCTGGAAATGGGACAATAAGGTGGACATGCTCCGAGTGGATGGTGTTTACAAAGGTTCCATGCCCTTCTGGTTACAATTAATAATGGATGACTTGCAATTGTCTAAATTATATATGTATATATCATTGCTGCTACTGCGTGGGTCTTAACAACAGGACAAGTGAGGACCATTGTGCAACATGTGCCAATATATAATTAAAAGTTGAATTAAACCAATAAATATTAATTGATACGTCTTAAAAGTGTACTCTAGTTTACATTAAAACCCCAAGTCCCAAGTCAATTCTCTAGGTACAAGCTTCTTCTTAAAGCACTGGACTGTATCCTCCTCTCGCACATCAGGGTTGCCAGGAAAGATCAGTCCGCACTCTGTTTCCTTGCGAGCAGCAGAGATGTCTTCTCTTCCATGCTTCATAGACTCCAGATGACCTGTCAAGTGAGGGCACATGTGCATTCGTATGTGCACGTGTATGTACGTATGTATGCATGCATACACATGTGCAGTGTGAGAGCATGTGTAAAGGAAATAAAATAGGATGGTCTATCAGGTCTAGTCATGTGTGAAATATGCAGAACACTCCCCTTACCTCTCACATCTGTCCAACCACAGCACTTGCTTCACTGCACACATGCAGTTGCACTTTCATCACGCTCACAGTCTCTCCCCCATCCTCACACAGTCCCCACCCCCACCCCTCCCACCTTCATACACGGTCTCCCCGTCCCGCAGCACTCTGAAGACACATTTCCTCTCCAGGCGGCCGCTCTTCACCCTGCACCCGACCACATTGGCTTTCCTGCTCCCTGTCAAGGTGAACGTCTTCAAGACAATCGCTTCCCCCACACCTTCTTCCTCCTCGACAGGAGGCAGTCTATGCTCTAAGTGTTCCTGTCAGCACACGCATGGAACAGACTGATTGATGGATTACAGATGAACATACCCACACAGATGGATAGGGTATACAGTCAGACAGATGTACAGACAGATGTACACTCAGATGTACAACAAGTGGTGATGTACAAGGTAGCCTATTTGACAGTATGTAATTAGTATGAATGTGTTTCCCATATAAATGTACCTTACACCAATAAGAGTTATAAGTTCTTCATGTCACACACCAAATACATACATATAGACCTCTATCACACACACACATGCACACACACACACACACGCCACCACCAACCTTCAACTGCTGCAGAAGTCGATAGATAACTCTGTTTGTTAATACTTCCACCTCTCGGTGTCGAGCAAAGGTCTCATATGATTTGGGCAACACCACGTTGAACCCCAGCACCATTCCTGCGAGGTACAGAACGAAAATGATTGAGTGAAGCAAGCTACGCACACCATTGATCTTGACAGCAAACATGTAATGCTCTCTGAAGATTGAACTCCTTCACATGAAACACAGAGAAACACGAGCTGAAGTAACATGTTAAAATTTAATCTAAAACAGCTGCTGTCCTATGAAACTTTCAGGCACTTGCACCTGCACAAATTTGTACGTTTTTGTTTACTGTTACATTGTGTCCTTTTCGCAAGAAACAGCTGCAAATGACCAAACATTAGGACAGCTGGAGTGATAACAGAATCCAATGAGCCCACAGCCTATGTTAAAGGAGCAGGTGCACAAGGTGGGGTTGTTCAACTGCAGTCCCAACTGTTAAGGCCTTCATGAGACGTAGTTCACAGTCCCTACCTCCAGTGCCATGAGCCAACTCAATGTCAGCCTCAGTCACATTTCCAACTCCAGAGCTGATGATTTTGAACTGGAACTCGTGAGGCTGATGCTTGTTCAGCAATGACTCTAGCACTTCGACAGATCCCGCCACATCCCCTGGGAAGGGGGAGGGGTAAGGACAGCAGTGACGGTCACACAATATGCAAATCGCTGTCACTTACATACATACAGTCCCCTCTCTCCCCTGTACCACAATCTCTACCATCTGAAATAACATCCCCACATCACTGCCATCTGAAGTCTCTCCACCTCTTGCTGCACTGCACTGCACCTTTCACAACCAGAGGCACGATTGTTCCTTCACCAGTCTTCAAAGTAATGGCTGCCTTCCTCTGTCTCTGTCTCCTCTTCCTTCGCTGTACCAGTTGTCTCACAGATGCAACCTCCTTAGCCCTTTGCTGCATCACACATGTACACAAACGGACAGACAGACAGACAGACAGACAGACAGACAGACAGACAGACAGACAGACAGACAGACAGACAGAGACAGACAGAGATAGTGTGAGTGTACTAGAGGGAGATAAATCTTTTGCTCCACTCAGTACAGTGAATCCTGGCATTGTTTCCTCACACACCATCACATTCACCTCACCTCCCTTCCCCACTCACCTCACTCTCCACCTCAATCACATCCTCTCCCATTAATGGGACGTCCTTCCACCCAGCCAACACCACAGGCTGAGACACCGAGACAGAGTCCATCTGGGAATTTCCCTCGCCCAACATGACCTTAACCTTAGCCCAAGTTTCCCCGGAAACCAAGTACCTTCCTCTGTTTAGAGTGCCGTGCTGAACAAGTACAGTGGCTACAGGACTGGGAGGGCACACAACAGAGCACACAAAAGGTCTCAATTACGCCTTGAGGAAGGATTAGGACTACCCACGGTTTCAGACATTACTTTACGTAACGCACACATGTACGCACTTTCGAATTCCCAATCTATACCTTTAACATATCTCGACTTAGGCTTTAGCTTTTTGTGGATGCATTTTGTAAATGGTTCGACTGCAAATTCCATGCATTTTGAAAACTTAGTACTAAACTGATTGAATGCAATATTGTAAGGGTAATGATTGAATAAGATGAGATGAATTCTTATGTACATAGATTAAATTCCACTCTCTGTAATGTGTTATGCCACTCTGGAGTACTTACCCCAGGCCCTTGTCTTTGCGAGCTTCTATGACCACACCCTCCACCTGACTATAGGGATCTCCCCTTAGATTCATCATCTCAGATTGGACTAAGATGGCATCTATTAAAGATGGCAGATTGGTGCC